>JADRCD010000282.1:8169-21445 GCA_019843815.1 Montemys delectorum
TAACAGTTATTTGTTTCTTTGTTGTGTGAGACTTTAATATTGATATCATCCAAACTGTCCATTCCATTCTTTCTCCAGTCCATCTGAAGACACATGACTGTTTGTTTATTTGTCATCTGACTGAATTTTCATACTAAACAATTTCCAAATGGCATTTTTCATCTGTGCATTTCTTAAGGTATAGATTAATGGATTCAGCATGGGAGTTATCATGGTATAAAACAAAGCAACTGCTTTATCCATGGGTAATGTAGCTGCAGGTCTCATGTACACAAATATGCAGGGCACAAAAAATAAAACTACTACTGTAATGTGAGAAACACAGGTAGAGAGAGCTTTGCGCCTTCCTTCTGCACTGTGGGTCCTTAGGGAGTGAAGGATGACCAGGTAGGAGACTAGCAGTAGGAGGAAATTTAAGAGACAGATGAAGCCACTGTTGGCAGCAACAAAAAGCCCCAGAATGTGGGTGTCAATACAGGCTAGATCAAGCAAAGGGTTCAGATCACACATAAAGTGGTCTATGACATTAGGGCCACAAAAAGGTAATCCAATAATGAAAAGAATTTGTATACCCCCATGAAGGAAACCTCCAACCCATGACACTCCCACAAGGATATTACAGAGTCGTCTGTTCATGATGGTTGTGTAATGCAGTGGTTTACAGATGGCTACATAGCGGTCATAAGCCATCACAGTAAGCAAGATGACTTCAGCTCCTCCAATGAAATGTTCCGCAAAAACTTGGGTCATGCATCCATTGAATTTAATAGTTTTCCTTTTATGGAGTGAATCAGCAATCAATTTAGGTGTATTGACAGAGGAGTAGCAGGCATCAATGAAAGAGAGATAGGCAAGGAAGTAATACATAGGGGACCCCAACAGTTGGCTGTTTGTAATGGTGATTAGAATGAGCAAATTTCCTACCACAGAGAAGACATAGATTATCAAAAACACAATAAATACGATTTTCTGCAAGTACGGATTCTGTGTGAGCCCCAGGAGAACAAACTCAGTCACGTTGCTCCTAATTTCCATCTAGTTTATGAGACAGTCAATCGTATTTCCTGGAAAAAAAAACTGATATAAACTCATGTTTACATAATGTCTGTATTCTGATAATTAATAACTTTGCTTCAGCTAATTAATGAAGTACAACAAGATTTTCTTTTAATATTGTAGAAGGAGTTCTAGATATTTATGATTATTTAAGACCACAAAGTTGTCTTCTCAGTGTCGATAGCTGAAGAGATTATCAACATAAGCAATGTTTGTTTATAAAAACACTAGGCAATCTCATCTGCTTAGCAACTGAGATAACTCAGAGCCTAAGAGGAGTTCAGATTATAATTACAGAGGCGGTTATATGCACCGAATGTAGTAAGGTGGATAGTACTTTAGTGCAGTAGCCATCAGTGTTTTATTCATATTAAATGGACAACCAGAAAAATTAAATCAGGATCAGAGTAGAAGGAGAGAGCAGATTTGTGTAATAAAACTCCTTGTACATTAACATCATAAACTGAGCCTTGGCCTTGTTTGAGATAGCCTGGCATTCATTGAGCAGTGGAAGGTAGATAATTAGTCCCAATATTAGAATATTAAGAGTAGTATCTTAAAATTACTTATGAAAATATCAATATTTTAAACTTAGTCAAAGTTTCATGTTTTAGGTAATTATCTAGATAATAAAAAGCAATAAAGTAGAACAGAAACTGATGTGAAGATTCAACAGAAATAGTGCTGAGGCTACAGTGAAAGAACACGTGTAAAAGAACCCATAACAATTAATAAGACCATGTAATAAGTCTTAACTAGTCTGTCACAAGTCTGTGTTCCTGCACTGGTTGTTATTAAGTACTTTAAACACAATGCTGACTTTTATACTTTATGTAACCTGTGTTGTTGTTATTATTTCTCAATTCAGAGAAAGGGGATACTATCTATTTATATAAACAAAACATTAAATAAAACCACTAAATAGTGTCTATTCATAAGAACTTTTTTAAAACAGGTACGATTTCAGTTCTTCATTTACACAAAGAAGGTGGTTGTCATAAGTATAAAAATTGTTATAAGTCTTACTATGTATTATGATAACAGAGAAATTATTTTTTCTACCTCAGGTAAGGAAAAATATTGGCAGTATTATAGTACTTTGCTTCTTTTAGTTAAGCTTATCTCTCAAATTTTAAAGTATTGTGCAATTCAAGTTATCCAAATATGTAACAAATATTGTTATGTAACAGCTGTTGGTTCACAAAGTACTTTAGATATGAATTAATGATTCACTTACTTGAATACCATTTATGAAATGACTTCTTTTGAGACAAATTCATAGGCAGACAGGATCATAGTCCATCTTTCCTCCTTCTTACATATGATTATATAGAAGAGGTTGCAAAACACTGGCATACACTGCTGAAATGTGCTTCAAAAATTCCCAAATATATCCATTCAAGAATTGTAGACACCAAGTGAGAATTCCTGTTCTTTTTCTTGCTGCTCACCTTGGGTTCATTTTCTGGAATTTCACATATGTGCTTAATCATCTGTGTATAAAATGAGAACAAGAATGGTACTGGATAATTTAGTAAGAGAATTGGTTAAGATGCAGAAGCATGTTTGGGAGCAAATACAAGGCTATAATTTATTTTTTAAACAAGAATACAGTTATAAGATAAGCATAATTGATAACTTGGCAGCAATATGGAGAAATGTTTAACCTTCCAATAAGCTTAAGAGAAATCATCTTTAATACTTTGAAAGAAGCCACAAAATTCATCTTATTATTTTATCCTTTTCTTCGATAGAATTTCTCTGTAGTTCTGGCTGTTCTGGAACTCACTTTGTAGACTAGGCTGGCCATGAACTCGGATATCTGCAAGTCTCTGCCTCCCAAGTGCTGGGATTAAATGCATGTGCTACCATCATATCGCCAGAAGCCACAGAGATTTGTAAGATGCCCTAGCATATAACATCAGAATGAATTATCTGTGTTTATGCTTGGAATAAAAAGCTCATATGTTTACTCACTTAATATTCATATTTAGAATTTTAAGTTGTAGTCAAGTTAAACAGTGTATACAATCCTATAAATAGCCTTAGTTGTTAAAAAATGTATCTCCGTGTGAAGCAGTGATTGGTACATCTAATTCACCTATTCATCTATAGGCCTTTTATCATCAATATGTACAGTCAGTAAATGCAAATTACTTACCAAATGTCTTGAAGAATTAGGGTGAGGAAAATATACTCTATGACTTTATTGACAAACCCTGAAAATAAAAATCAAACTCCTATGTACAAACTTCACAGTATTTACCACATATCAGCACTAATGAAAGCTATAACTCAGCAGTTCCAGCTCCCAGTGAGCACTGTGAATGTTGAGTAAACCTTCCCCGTAAAGAAAGACTTTCAGTATGAAATACTCAACATATTTGTAGATATCAAATCAACATGTATCTCATAGCGTCTTCATAGAAACATCTTTCCTTCCCTCCAAAAACCTAAAGATATTTCACAGACAGTGTGCTGTTTGAATCTGGAATACATTCTTTTAATGAACTATGTAGAGATGATCTTTGATTTTTGATTATGGTCATTCCTCTTGAAAGGGAGGGGCTGGCAAAGTTGTAGAAAAGCCTCCAAAGGATCCACTCTACTCACAGGGATTTTTGCTGAGGATATGTGATATACAAAGACACAACACTGTATCCTGCACTAAAAGGGTATTTAAAGAAGTTCCCATAAATTTCAATGATCTTCTTACTGGGCTTTCTCTCTCAGGAATTAATTAACTTCTTTGATGGGAAGGCTCTGTCTTAGCATCCAGTCTCTTAAAAGATATGTGTGAGTCACTTACTCTTCAATAGGGAGTAGCACTCTGCAAGCATAGAAAGAAAACATGGAGTAGATCCCTTTCTCTAACAGTTTGGTTAAAAATACTGAGTGCCACATAAACAACAGTGTCTTCAATCTAGCATGGACACAATGAAAGCAGCTTTCTTTGTGATATATATGACAGGAGTAATAATTGTATTCTTTTCCCCTCCCCCTTTTTTCTTTTTTCTTTTTTTTAAAAAATATTTTTTATTAGATATTTTCTTTATTTACATGTAAATTTCTCCTTTCCCAGTTTTCCCTCCAAAAAACAAACAAACAGAGACTGAAGGAAGGACAAGCCAGCCTAAATATAGCTATCTCCTGAGAGGCTCTGACAATACCCTTTTTTCTTTTTATTATTGGATATTCTCTTTATTTACATTTCTAATGAAATCCCCTTTTTAGTTTTCCCACCTGGAATCCCCCTATCCCATACCCCTAGCCCCTGCTTTGATGAGGGTGTTGCCCCACCCATCCACCCACTCCCCCCTCCTGGCCCTCACATTTCCCTAAACTGTAGCATCCAGACCAAGGGCCTCTCCTCCCACTGGTGCACAACAAGGCCATCCTCTGCTACATGTGCAGCTGGAGCCATGGGTCCCTACATGTGTACTCCTTGGTTGGTGATTTAGTCCCTGGGAACTCTAAGGGTTCTGGTTGATTGATATTGTTGTTCTCCCTATGGGGTTGCAAACCCCTTCAGCTCCTTCAGTCCTTTCTCTAACTCCTCTAACTTCTCTAAACCATGCTCAACCAAATGGTTGGCAGCAAGCATCGACCTCTGTATTTGTCAGGGTCTAGCAGAATCTCTCAGGAGACAGCTATATTAGGCTCCTGTCAGCAAGCACTTTTTGGAAACAACAACAGTGTCTGTGTTTGGCGACTGTATATGGGATGGAGCTCTTCTTGAGCTTCATCTGGTCTGTGAATTGTATCTTGGGTATTCAGAGATTTTGGAGTACTATCCACCTATGAGTGAGTGCATACCATGTGTGTTCTTTTTGTGTTTGGGTTACCTCACTCAGGAAAATGTTTTATAGTCCCATTCATTTTCCTAAGAATTTCATGAATTCATTGTTTTTAATAGCTGACTAGTACTCCATTGTGTAAGTGTACCACATTTTCTGTATCCATTCCTCTGTTGAAGGACACCTGTGTTCTTTCCACCTTCTGGCTATTATAAATAAGGCTGCTATGAATATAGTAGAGTATGTGCCCTTGTTATATGTTGGGGAAATTTTTGGGTATAAGACCAGGAGTGGAATAGCTAGTTCTTCAGGTAATACTATGTCCAGTTTTCTGAGGAACCACCAGACTGATTTCCAGAGTGGCTGTACCAGCTTGCAATCCCACCAACAATGGAGGCATGCTCCTCTTTCTCCACATCCTGGCCAGCATCTGCTGTCACCTGAGTTTTTGATCTTAGCCATTCTGACTGGTGTGAGGTAGAATCTCAGGATTGTATTTGTATTTCTCTGAAAACTGAGGATGTTGAACATTTCTTCAGGTGCTTCTCTGCCATTCGATATTCCCAGTTGAAAATTCTTTGTCTAGCTCTGTACCACGTTTTTAATAGGGTTATTTAGCTCTCCAGAATTCTAACTTGAGTTCTTTGCACATACTGTATATTAACCCTCTATTGGATGTAGAACTGGTAGAGATCTTTTCTCAGTCTATAGGTGGCCATTTGGTCCTAGTGACAATGTCCTTCACCTGACAGAAGCTTTGCCATTTTATGAGGTCCCATTGGTCGATTGTTGATCTTAGAGCATAAGCCTTTGGTATACTATTCAGGAAATTTTCCCCTGTGCCCATATGTTCAAGGCATTTCTCCCACTTTCTCTTCTGTTAGATACAGTGCATCTGGTTTTATGAGGAGGTCCTTGATCCCCTTGGACTTGAGCATTGTACAAGGAGATAGGAATGGATCAATTTGCATTCTTCTACATGCTGACTGCCAACCTAACCAGCACCATTTGCTGAAAATTCTGTCTCTTTTCCTCTGGATAGTTTTTGCACCTTTGTCAAAGATCAAGTGACTACAGGTATGTGGGTTCATTTCTGGATCATCATTTCTATTCCATTGATCATTCTGGTTGTCTCTTAACCAATACCATGCAATTTTTATCACTATTGCTCTGTAGTACAGCTTGAGGCCAAGGATGGTTATTTTCCCAGAAGTTCTTTTCCTGTTGAGAATTGTTTTTGCTTTCCGAGGTTTTTTTTTATTTCAAATGAATTTACATATTGTTCTTTCTTTCTCTCTCTCTTCCTTCCTTTCTTTCTCTCTCTTTCTCTCTCTCTCTCTCTCTCTCTCTCTCTCTCTCTCTCTCTTTCTTTCTTTCTCTCTCTCTGTCTTTCAGTTAATCTTTTTTATCATATATTTTCTTTAATATCCCCCTTTCCTGGTTTATCCTGGGGGAGGGAGAAACCTGTTCCCTCCTCTCTTCCTCTGCTCATCAACTCACCCTCTCCTGCTTCCTGGCCCTTGCATTTTCCTACAATGGGGCATAGAACGTTCACAGGAACAAGGGCCTCTCTTCCTATTGATGACTGACTTGGCCATCCTCTGCTACATATGCAGATGGAGCCATGGGTCCCACCATGTATATTCATTGGTTGGCGACTTAGTCCCTGGGAGCTCTGAGGATACTAATTAATTCATATTGTCTCTATAAAGGGGCTATAAACCCTTTCAGCTATTTGGGTCCTTTCTCTAGCTCCTTCATTGGGGACCCTGTACTCAGTCCGATGGATGGCTGTGAGCCTCTACTTCTATATTAGTCGGGCACTGGCAGAGCTTCTCAGGAGACAGCTATATCAGGCTCCTATCAGCCAGCACTTGCTGATATCCACAATAGTGTCTGGGCTTGGTGACTGAATATGAGAAGGAATCCCAGGTGGGGCAGTCTCTGGATTGTCCTTCCTTCAGTCTCTGCTCCATAGTTTGTCTCTGTAACTCCCTCCGTGGGTATTGTGTTCCCCCTTCTAAGGAGGATCTATGTATCCACACTTCTTCTTGAGTCTTCCTTCTTCTTGAGTTTCTTCTGGTTTGTGGATTGTATCTTGATTATTCTGAGCTTCTGAGCTACTATCCACTTATCAATGAGTGCATATAATGTGTGTTCTTTTTTGACTGGATTACCAAACTCAGGATGATATTTTCCAGATCCATCTATTTCCCTAAGAATTTCATAAATTTATTGTTCTTATTAGCTGAGTAGTATGCCATTTTGTAAATGTACCACATTTTCTGTATCCATTCCTCTGTTGAAGGACATCTGGGTTCTTTTCAGCTTCTGGCTATGATAGATAAGGCTGCTATGAACATAGTGGAGCATGTGTCCTTATTACACATTGGAGCATCTTCTGGGTATATGCCCAGGAGTGGTACAGCTGGGTCCTCTGGTAGTGCTATCTCTAATTTCCTGAGGAACCACCAAACTGATTTCCAGAGTAGTTGTACCAGCTTGCAATCCTACCAGCAATGAAGGAGTGTTCCTCTTTCTCCACAGCCTCTTCAGCATCTGCTCTCACCTGAGTTTTTGATCTTAGCTATTCTGACTGGTGTGAGGTGGAGTCTCAGGGTTGTTTTGATTTGCATTTCCCTGATGACTAAGGATGTTGAACATTTCTTTAGGTGCTTCTCAGCCTTTCAGTATTCCTCAATTGAGAATTCTTTCTTTAGCTCTGTACTCCATTTTTAATAGGGTTATTTGGTTCTCTGGAGTCTAACTTCTTGTGTTCTTTGTATATATTGGCTATTATCCCTCTATCAGATATAGGATTGGTAAATATCTTTCCCCAATCCATTGGTTGCCATTTTTGTTCTATTAACAAAGTCCTTTGCCTTACAGAAGCTTTGTAATTTTATGAGGTCCCATATGTCAATTCTTGATCTTAGAGCATAAGCTATTGGTGATCTGTTCAGGAAATTTTCCCTTGTGCTCATTCCCTTGTGCTCAAGGGTCTTCTCCACTTTCTTTTCTATTAGTTTTAGTGTATCTGCTTTTATGTGGAGGTCCTTGATCCTCTTGGATTTGAACTTTACACAAGAAGATAGGAATGCATAGATTATCATTCTTCTACATGCTAACTGCCAGTTGAACCAGAATTATTTGTTGAAAATGCTGTCTTTTTTTCCACTGGATGGTTTTAGCCCCTTTGTCAAAGATCAAGTGACCATAGGTGTGAGGGTTCATTTCTGGATCATCAATTCTATTCCATTGATCTACCTTCCTGTCACTGTACCAAAACCATCAGATTTTTATCACAGTTACTCTGTAGTACAGCTGAGGTCAGGGATGGTAATTCCACCAGAATTTTGAAGGGTGTTGTTTCCCTAATTTCTTTCTCAGCCTGTTTATCCTTTGTGTAGAGGAAGGCCACTGATTTGCTTGAGTTGATTTTATATCCAGCTGCTTTGCTGAAGTTGTTTTCAGGTTTAGGAGTTCTCTGGTGGAATTTGTGGGGTCACTTAATTATACTATCATATCATCTACAAATAGTGATAATTTGACTTCTTCCTTTCCAATTTGTTTTCCCCTTGATCTCCTTTGTTGTCTAATTTCTCTAGCTAGAACTTCAAGTACAATACTGAATAGGTAGGGAGATACTGAGGAGCCTTTTCTAGTCCCTAGTTTAGTGGGATTGCTTCAAGTTTCTCTCCATTTAGTTTGATGTTGGCTACAGCTTTGCTGTATATTGCTTTTACTATGTTTAGGTATGGCCTTGAATTCCTGATCAGGTGATAGGCATCTGAGATAATTCTCTCTCTTGATATAATGAAGAGAGGATCAGTAAACATGAATGTGTATGGATAATTGTTATAAAATTGTATCTCTACCATAGAGTATAAAGTCCTTTGAGTATATACATAGGAGTGGTGTTTCTGACACATGTGAAACATCTGTTTTTAGCTTTCTTGGGAGTATTCACATGAATTTTGGTAGTGGCTGTATAAGTTTACATTTTCTCCATAGGGGGGAAATGTGCATAAAGCTTATATTCTTGATAAAGTCCATTCTTACTAGGGTGATATGAAATCTCAAAATAGATTCAATTTGGCATATCTCTGATTGCTATAGATTTTGCCCATTTCTTGAAATGTATATTGGTTATTTGTAGTTATTCTCTTGAGAACTTTCTTTAATTTCTTGGGTTATTTTTAGAGAATTTTTAAATTTTGAGATTATAATTTAATTACATTATTTCTTTCTCCCCTTTCTTTCCTTCAATGCTTCCATATACCCACCTGCACTTTCCTTCAAAATTGTGGCTCTTTTTTCATTTATTCTTATTTCCTGTATTCCTAAATATAACCTAGTCAATTGGTAGCCTGTCCATATAATCTAAAATAATGTAAGTTTATAAGTTCTCAAGGATGATCACTTTGTATAACTTAGGATATATATATTTATTGTATATATACTTTTGATTGATATATCTCCATCTACCTATCTATTTATTCTTATTCTATAGGTTAATTCTCATTTTCTTTGTTGTATGTTTGATGACCAATCATTTTTTAAGTCTGCCTCTTATCAATATTCTCTTGAACTTTAAACTCAAAAATATGGTATGAAGATACTTTGATAATGCATCTTCAACTGAGGTCTTATTCTTTTATATATTTATATCAGATGTTTGTGTTGGTTTTTGTTTTCTCTTCTTCTTCCCTATTTAGTTATGGTTTTATTTTTCTCTGGATCTCAATAATTTTTTCTGGGACACATACAATCCACATCGAATCTTAATAATCTGAACTTTACTTTCATTTTTATTATATCTATACATTCTCCAATGATTAATTAATTCTAGTCACAAATCAAGGTTGTGGGTCCAGGTCCATTGACTATGTCCTAAGAAATTTAAGTGTTTTGTTATTTCCATGGTGGATAAGGGTAAAATGACCTGCTGATAACATCTCAGGGAGCTCATTGCTTTGAACAATCAAAGTTAAGTAGGAGAAATGGGTGCACCTTACCTAACTTATGTTATAGTCATTGCAGTATGTGGTTAGGTTTTTTTTTCTCTTACTGGGACTAATTTTCTTAGTGTTTTGTTATTAGTCAGGTTCTCTAAAGGAACATGTCTTAGTAGGCTCTAATGCTAATGAAGGAAAAGACTTGCTACTGAGCATGAGAACAAACAGGCAAAGATAGAGAGTAAGTTAGTTCTTTATTATTCTTCCTACAAGCTGCTACAGAGGTATGGCCCAAATTAAGGGTAGATATTTCCACTTAAATATCCAAATTGTATATATGTTTTTCACAGTTTAAATGACTCAGTTATGGACAAAAGAAATCCCTCACTAGTGAGCACACTTGAGTGTTTGTTAACTCTAGGTGTGCTCAAGTTGAAAACAAGAATAGCCATCACATTTGTATTCTTCAGTTATGAGCAAAACTGAACCATCACCATAAGGGGCACTAATTTTTCCTTATTTCTTGCTCCTAGATTATCATATTTCTTAATTATGTTTTCAACTCCAGTTTGAGGTAAGTAGTATCAAAGTGTGTTTATACCTTTAATTAAAACAACAAGGAAAAGAACCAAAAAAATCTAAAACACATTAAAGTACTACATGTTTAAACAATATTAGTAATTTTAGTAGTCTTTATTATGTGATAAAATACTGCCTAAATCCTGGAGCAATATGTGGCAATATAGGTATTTAGTAATCAAATTATATGAGGATGAATATATTGAGCCAAATTAGTACCAGTTTCTTGTTTAGGAACAGAAAGTTTTTGTTGTTTTGTTTGTGGAAATTAAATAAAGAGTGTATTTAAGAAGACATAAAGTGAAGATATAAGGAATAATTTCTATATTTTGAGAAAATTAGATAAAAGGATATAAATTGAAGTAATCAAGACATATAAAAATAAAAATGGAAACAAGAATAATTTCAAAACTTCTAGTACAATGAAATATGCATAAACATGTGGATAATGAGCTACATGTAAATATGTGAAAATGACATGTTAGGGCAAAATATTTCCCAGATTTTTAGTAAGTAGTATCATGTGTACCACTGTGAGACAGAACGTTACTTTGTAATTTTAAATAGAGTAAAACTGAAGAGGTTGACCAAGTTGTCTTTAAACTCACAGCAGTTCTCCTGTCTCAGCTTCCTCAGAGATGGATGATTATAGACATGTCACAACAGACATCTAATTTGAGTTCTTTTCCATTAATTTTCTTTTATTCATTCACTTTACATTCGGGTCACAGTCACCCTCCTTCCTCTCTCTCTAGTCCCATCTTTATGAACTCCTCCCCTCATTACTCCTCCTCTTCTTCTCAGAGAATGGGAACTCCCCTGCACCCTTGAGTACCACTTTGCCCTGGGACATCAAATCACAGCAGGACTAAACATATCCTTTCTCACTGAAGCTTGACCAGGCAGTCCATCTAAAGGAGGAGTACCCAATGGCAGGTGACAGAGTCATAGACAGCCCTGCTCCAATTGTTAAGAAACCAGCATGAAGCTGCACATCTGCTACAAAATGTCTAAATAGGCCTATGTCCAGACCCTGAATGCTCTTGGGCTGGTGATTCAGTCTCTACCAGCCCCATAGGCTTAGGTTAGCTGGTTCTGTTTGTATTCTTGTGTTGTACTTGACTCCTCCAGCTTACTCAATCTTATCCTCTACTCTTCTAAAAGACTCTGAGTACTCCACCATGGATCTCTGCATCTGTTTCCATCAGCTGCTGGATGAAGCCTTTCAGGAGACAATTATGTGAAGCTCCTGTTTGTAAGCATAGCAGATTATTATTAATAGTGTCAAAGGTTGGCTCTTTCCTATGAGATAGGTCTCAAGTTGAGGCAGTCATTGGTTGTTTGTTCCCTAAATCTCTGCTTCATTTTTATCCCTTCGTATCTTGTAGGTAGGAAAAATTTTGTGTCAAAGGTTTTGTGGGTGGGTTGATATCACCTTTCTTCCACTGGAAGTTCTACCTGACTACTTGAGGTGGCCACTTCAGTCTTCATATCTAGGAACTAGAAGTCTCAACAAGGGTCACCCCCATAGACTCCCAGGAGCCTCCCCCATCCCAGGTCTACAGCGAATCTCAAAGATGATCCACACTTATTTCCTTTATCCCAGTCCTCCCCTAGCTTATTCTGCTTACATCTAATACCCATACAGGATCCCTTCCTCACCACCTCTCCTATCCAGTTCCCTCCCTCCACCCACCTCCAATGTGTATTTTATTTCCCCTTCTGAGTGAGATTCAATTAGCCCTTGTTGTTGCTTATGTCCTTTGGGTCTATGGATTGTAGCATGGTTTTCAAGTACTTTATGGCTAATGTCCACTTCTAAGTATGTATATCCTATGAGTGTTGTTCTGGGTCTGGGTTACCTCACTCAGGATGATATGAGCTGCTTCTGATAAGGAGAAAAGTAATTCCACATATTAAAGGTAAGGACAATACATTAGATGCTGTGGAACTTTGTATGTTAAGCATTACACTAATGCTAGTATCTACTAATACAAAGTATTATGCATGTCTTCTAAGTTTCCAGTGCTCATAATTAAACATTGAGGAAATATTTTTAAATTTCCACAATAACAAAGTTTTAGGGTAATATTTCTAAGGATAATAGTAATAGTCAGGTTATTCTCAGCAGTGGTATACTGAGATAAGAAGCAATCCAGCATTTATTATATATGTCATATAAAACACCAGTAATTTAAGTCTTTAAAGAAATTTCCGGGGCAGAAAATCCCAGGATTTCATCAACATCAACAGAAACAATGGAATATTTATGCCATAGTCCTTATAAGTAAATAAAAGAAAGCCTTAATATGTAACCACTGCATAATGTTGCATTGACTG
Source organism: Montemys delectorum (assembly GCA_019843815.1). Lineage (NCBI taxonomy): Eukaryota > Metazoa > Chordata > Mammalia > Rodentia > Muridae > Montemys > Montemys delectorum. The sequence continues at coordinate 20,900 of JADRCD010000282.1, forward strand.
TCAGACCCATAACGACAGCCTAGACTTCTTTCTAAAAGTGCCCCCGAGACTGTTCCCCTTGGGTATCCTTACCTGTTCCCTTAAAGTACTTCAGGCACTGAATCTTTAAAAACTGCACTGTGTTAAAGATGTATGGGAGAGATAAGTTCTTCCCACATCGACTATTGTTTCATCTAAAGGTCACAGAAAATAAAGAGAACCCACTTTAAAGGGCACGTGGCCTTTAAAGATCTTTCTATTTCAGTATTTGAATTACACAAGTCATGGAGATTAGGTTTTCCTGTTTTACAATTTTCTCTAAGGTAGGCTTATTTAAGGTAGCAGAAAATCATTGAAAATTCTTCCTGAAATTCTCAAATTCTCAGGGTCTCACCTTTTATGTAAGTCTGAAGAGCTAAACATCAACATTCTCCCCACTTAACATTTTTTATTTTCTTCCCGTCAAGATGCAGTTGGGATAGCTTTGTAAAAGATGTAGCTATGTGGCAGAAGACTTCTCATTAAAAATTAAAAATTACAGACCTTTAATAACATGGTTTAAATGAA
>JADRCD010000284.1:0-10445 GCA_019843815.1 Montemys delectorum
TGTGTAAGGTCCAGCTAGAATGGTGAGAGTTTGAGGCAGTGTCTGCCTGATAGGGCACACATCTCCTGCAGGGGCAGCTGTGAGGGGCCTGGGCTGAAATCTGAGCCATGGTCTCAGGAACAATTCATGGAACACCTTCCGTCCCTTTTAGCAAATGCTCAGTAGGTCTCCGGGGTTCCAAGTGGCTCTATTGGACTCTGGCTGTCAGAACTGCTCACTGCCCAACACCCGGGCACAGCTTATATCCTAGTAGGAGCCCATGAACTCATGCCACATATCATCTCCCCATAGGCCAGGGAAGATCATGCCACTCAGAAGCACAACCTTCAAGCCAAATCAGGTGTTGTTTATGTCAAACCTCTCGGCCAGCCATCGCCATCTTTAGGGTGTAGTTCAGACGGCTCTCTACAGATTCCTTTACTCTTTTTCTATAGTTTCACTGTAGACTATGTCTTAAGTGTTTGGGATGACACTAACTTTGCTGCTGCTACATTTAATTTTCTGTCATATCTGTTAGTCCCATTACCCTAATGTATAATTTGTTCATCCTATATCTTTATTGATTTTCTACTTTATGGATCAGCTCAACTTTGAAGATGGAACTCTGAACTATTCTATTAAGGCTTTATGGTTGGCTAGTTTTTCTGTGTAACTTAATGTATATATTATAATTTTTAGCTTAGAATTTTTGTATGAATCCTTAGTCTGTGAATGAGTCTATCCATGATTCTTGTGATTGTACTTGTAAATTTTCCACTTCTTTTATGTTGAGTGGCTCAACCTCCATACGATGTATTTTGCTCTATCTTATCTTTTATTTTGTAATGTCTGATTGTTATAACTTAGAAGCCTATTCTTTTCTAATGAAAGAAAGAAAGGTTGTGGATTTGATGGGGAAAGGAGGTGGGGCAAACAGATATATAAATGGAGGGAACACTCTAGTTAAGGTATATTTTATGAGAAACAGATAAATTTTAACATAAATAAATAAATAAAGTTTAAGAAATACTGTGTTCAAATTAGAAATATTATCAATAGAAATTGCATTTCATGGGGAAAAGCATACCAGTTGGTTATCCAGAAACAAATGATCTTCCCTGAAATCATAAACTTACAAATAATATTATATGTATATATACATATATATATATGTATATTAGTTTTTAAATGGTATATTTTTTTCATTGTCTTCCCTACTAGTTTGTGTTTACTGAGTCATTATTCTCAAACTGCTAATTCACTCAATGGTCTTTTAGATTTTGTAGTACAATAAAGATAGAAATTTAATTTTACTTAAAATATAAACCAGAAATAACATGAAATAAATGAAAGATTGTATTATTTTCATAATTTTGTAGTTTATCAGATATTCTCTTCCACCAGTACACAGAAACAAATCATGCTGCCTTGTATAAAGTAAGATCAGAACAGGAACATGGAATAAATCTGGGTTTCTGAAAATACCCCTGAATGGTGCTGAAAGCTTGAAAATTATTTGAGGGCCATTGACCAAAAACTTTCATAGTTACATGGCTGTAGAGAGCCACACTAAGCCGGCAGCCTCCATTACAAGATGGCGCCGGCATCCAGTTTCTTCTCCCCTTAACACATAGTCTGCGCATGTGCCTAGGGCCAGAGCGTGCTAAGTCTCAGCCCATCTGCACATGTGTTAGGGCCAAAACGCGCCAAGTCACAGCCTATCCCGAGGCGTCTCATGAGGTAATGAGCAAACAGCCAATCAGAGATGAACACACCACTCCAGGGTGTATATAAACAGTGCATTGTCCAGGTTTCTCCCTCTCCTCGCCACATGGTAATAAAGGCTTGCTGCAGAAGGATCCTGTGTGTGTCCGTGTATTCCTGCCGGCGGGAAGATAGCGCGGACCACACATGGCTTAACTAGTTAACATTGCAGAAGACCCAGAAACTCTTTATGAAGGCACCCAGCACACTCTTTCTTAAAAAAGAAGCCAAAAATATACAATGGAATAAAAAGGAAGCATCTTCAACAAATGGTGCCAGTCTCACTGGCAGTCTACATATTGAAAAACGAAAGTGAATCCTTATTTGTCACCTTGCATAAAACTCAAGTCCAAGTGTATCAAGGACCTCAACATAGAACTCGATACACTGAATCTAATAGAAGAGAAAGTGGGAAAGAGCCTTGAACTCATTGGTACAAGGGGGCATTTCCTAAATAGAACTCCAATGGCTCATGTTCTAAGATAAAGAATTGATAAATGGGACCTCATGAAACTAGGAAGCTTCTGTAAGGCAAATGATACAGTCAATAGGACAAATCAGCAACCTATAATTTGGAAATGACTTTACTAACCCCACATCCTACAGTGGGCTAATATACAAACTATATAAAGAATGCAAGAAGGAGCCAACTATTGGACTGAGCACAGGGTCCCCATTGAAGGAGTTAGAGAAACAACTGAGTGAGCTGAAGGGGTTTGCAATTTCATAGGAAAAACAATAATACCAAGTAATCAGACCCCCCAGAGCACCCAGGGACTAAACCAAGAGTAGACACAGAGGGACTCATGGCCTCAGCTGCATATGTAGCAGAGTATGTCCTTGTTGGGCTTCAGTGAGAGGAGAGGCCCTTGGTCTTGTGAAGGCTTGATATCCAGGTGTAGGGGAATGTTGTGGTAAATCTCTAACACAAATATGCCCTGACAATGTAACCACAACTCAAGTAATATGAATATAAGTTGTGCACCTAGATTGTGCAGATACCACTACACTATCATCTTTGCCATGTAAGAGAGCCCTTATAACTTGCAGTTCCTCCAGGGCACATGCTTCTGCTCAGCTTTCCTTCCATCTTCTCCTCTGTCCTCCATTGTCCTCTTGCCCTTTCTCTCCCACAACCTTCAGCTCCACTTTCCCTTCCTTCTCTGCTAATCAAGGTGGCAAGAAAAATTACAGGAAATCATCTGAGTCCTGACTAATTCCTTGTTTGCAGCTCCTCACAGGAGAATGAAATTAACATAAAATATAACTAGCTCGGGGGCTATCTGCAATGGGAATGCCAGAGTCGGGAGATGGAAGTGAGTGGGTGGGTGGGTGGGGGGAATAGCTTCATAGAAACAGGGGCAGGAAGGATGGGATATGGTGTTCTTGGGGGAACCAGGAAACTCGATAACATTTGAAATGTAAATAAAACAAATATACAATAAAAATTATAAAATATGCTGGTGGAGCCTGAATTGGCTACCTTCTGTAACTAGCAAGGCCTCAAGTGCATGGGTTGGAATACCAGACCAGTCACAAAACCTTCCACCTACACTTTGTCCTGCAAGGAGACTGGGACTAGATCTTATCCTAATCATCATCAGAGAAAACAGAGAGGTCTCATCTACCAACTGAATGGAGCAGATGTACAGTACAACAGCCAAATATCAAGTGCAGCTTCATGAATCCTGTGGAGAAAGTGGAGCAAGAATTGGCCGTATGAGAGGGGTCAAGGACACCACAAGACCATAGTCCATAGAATTGTATGAGCAGTATTCATGGGGGCTCTCAAATATCAGAAAGGGCACTCATCTATTTCTTCTGCATATATGTTATGGCTGAGTTGCTTGGTGTTCTTTGTGGGATTCCTAACAGTCAGAATGTGGGCTCTCTCTAACTCTTTTACCTGCTTATGGGATCCTTCTCCTCCTAGTCTCATCCAGCCTAATCGTATATATCTGGTCTTATTGTAGCTTGTTATGGCGTGTTTGATTGATGTTCCTGAAATGCCTGCTCTTTTTTTAGGGTTGTAATGTGGTGTGTGTCTTTGCAGAGAGGGAAGGTGGGAGGAGAGAGTAGAGAAGGGGAGAGAGGAGAAGCTGCAGTTGGGATGTAATATATGAGATAATGGGGAAAAAAGAAAAAAGAAGAAACTAGCCACCAGAAAAACCCAAACAACCCAATCAAAAAATGGCATATAGAAATAGAGAATTCACAACAGATAAATATTGAATGGCTGAGAAGCACTTAAAGAAATGTTCAAAGTCTTTTGTGATAGGGAAATACAAGTTAAAACAACCCTGAAATTCTACCTTCCACCAACCCGAATGGCTAAGAACTAAACCCAGATGACATCACATGTTGCTGAGGATGTGGAAAAAGAGGAACACTCCTCCATTATTGGTGGGATTGCAAATTGGTACAACCACTCTGGAAATCAATCTGGACCTTCCTCAGAAAATTGGAAATAGATCTACCCAAACATCCAGCTATACTAATCTTGGGCATATACTCAAAAGATGCCTCACCATGCCAAAGGGGCACATGTTTCTCTATGTTCATAGCAGCCTTGTTTGTGATAGCCAGAAGCTGGAAACAACCCAGATGTCCCACAACAGAAGAATGCATACAGAAAATGTGGGTAATTTACACTACAAAATACTACTCGGCTACTAAGAATGAGGATATCCTGGGTTTTGCAGGCAAATGGATGGAACTTGAAAACATCATATTGAGTGAGGCGGCTCAGACTCAAGTAGACTTACATGGTATATACTCACTAGTAAGTGGATATTAGCCAAAAATGACAGAATACAATCCACAGAACACCAAAAGGTTAACAAGCTAGAGAGCACAAATAAGGATGCCTCAGTCCCACTTGGGAGGGAGAAGAAAGCAATCACAGAAGGGAGGGAGGGACCTGGTAGAAATCAGGGCAGGAAAGGGAAGAGGGGGACATGATCAGGTGTTGAGTCGGGGGAACAGGACTGAAGACCTTATGGCCAGCAGAAAGAATGGGAACAGGCAACTTTAGGAGTAGGAGTTTGGGGGACAGTCTGGAATGTACCAGAGAACTGGGAGGTGGTAGACTCTCAGAACTTGAAGGGAAGGACCATAGATCAAATACTCTACAGTGGGGAGAGGGAACTTGCAGAGCCCACCTCTAGCAAAAAGACAAGGTATCAAGTTAGGGATGGGGTTGCCATCCCACAGTCAAAAACTCCGACCCGTAATTGTTCCTGATTGAAAGAACTGCAGTGACAAAATTGGAGAAGAGCCTAAAGAAAAGGAGTCCAGGGACAAGTCCAAATTTGAATCCAGCTCAAGGGGAAGCTTCAAGGCCTAACACCATTACTGAGGCTGTGATGTGCTCATATAAAGGGACCTATCATGGCTGCCCTGTGAAAGACCCAAGAAGAAGCTCAAAGATTCAGATGCAGATATTTACACCCAACCAATGGTTAAAAGCTGCTTACTCCTGTGGTTGAATTAGAGAAAAGCTGAAAGAAGCTGTGGAGGAGGGTGGCCCTGTTAGGAGGACCAGTCTCAACTAAATTTGACCCCTGAGATCTCTCACACACTAAGCCACCTACTAGGCAGCATACACCAGCTGATATAAGGCCCACAACACATATATAGCAGAGGACTGCATGGTCTGGACTCAGTCAGAGGAGATGCACCTAAATCCCAAGAGACAGGAGGCCCCAGGGAGTGAGGAGATCTAGTGGGTTGGGGAGTGGGGAGTGGGCATATCAATTTGGTGACAGAGGGGAGAGGAAATACAGGATGTGGAACAGTCAGAGGGTGGACCAGGAGGGTTTGTGATAGCCAAACGATGGAAACAACCCAGATGTCCTAAGACAGAAAAATGGATACAGAAAATGTGGTTCATTTACACAGTGGAATACTACTCAACTACTAAGAACAAGAACATCTTCTGTTTTGCAGGCAAATGGATAGAACTAGAAAATATCATAATGGTAAGGTAACTCAGACCCAAAGGACATGCATGGTATATACTCACTAATTTTGGATTTTAGCCAAAAAAGAAAAAAAGAAAAAAAAGGTACAGAATACCCAAGATACAGTTCACAGAACTCAAAAAGGTCAATAAATTGAAGGGCCCAAGTGAGGACTCCTCAGTACAACTTGGGAGGAAGAAGAAAGCAATCACAAGTTGGGAGGAAGGGAGAGATCTGGCAGGGAAAGTGAACAGGATGGGAAGAGGGGAACCTGGTCTGGTATTAGGTGATGGAAAAGGACCAAAGCCCTGAGGGCCAGCAGAAAGAATGGAAACTAGTAATGTCAGGAGGAAGGATGTTGGGGGGGGACCTTCCAGAATACACCAAAAACCTGGGAGGTGGGAGACTCTGAGGACTCAAAGGGAAGGACATTAGATGAAGTGCTTGACAGTAGGAAGAGGGAACTTATAGAGCCCACGTCCAGTAAAAGACAGGGCATCAAGTGAGAGATGGGTTGCAAGTGAGAGATGGGTTGCCACCCCATAGTCAAAACTCTGACCCATAATTGTTCCTATTTGAAAGAACTGCAGGGATAGAAATGGAGAAGAGCCTGAGGAAATGAAGGTCCTGTGACAGGCCCAAAGTGGGATCCAGCTCAAGGACAGATCCCAGGGCCTGACACTATTATGGGGTTTATGGAGCACTCACAAAAAGGGACCTAGCATGACTGTTCTCCAAAAGAACCAATAAGCAGTTGAAAGAGTCAGATGTTGGTATTTGCACCCAACCAATGGACAGAAGATGCTGGCCCCTGTGGTTGAATTAGGGAAAGGGTGGAAAAAGCTGAGGAGGAGGACAAACCTGTAGGAGGAATTGCAGTTTCAATTAACCTTGATCACCAAGCTATCCCAAACACTGGACCACCAAGAAGGCACCATACACCAGCTGATATGAGGTTCCCAACACATATATAGGAGAGTGCTACTAAGTCTGGGTTCAATCAGAGATGATGTACCTCCCCCTCAAGAGACTGGAGGCTCCAGGGAGTTTAGAGGTCTGGTTGAGTGGCAATTGGGAGGGTGGGGATATCATCTCATGTACATATGGGAGTGGGGAGTAGGTATGGGATGTGGTTCAGCCAGAGGATGGACAGGGTGAATGAAATCTGGAGTATAAAAGAACAAACAAATAAATACAACTTTAAAAACTGATTAAATAAAATTAAAGGAAAAAAGGACAAAAAATAATTTGCAGCCAAGCATTGAACTGAGTACTGGGTCCCCATGTAGGAGTTAAAGGACTAACGGGGCTAAAGGGGTTTGCAACTCCATAGGATAAACAACAATATCAACCAACCAGACCTTCCCCACCCTCAGAGCTCCCAGAGATTAAACCACCAACCAAAGAGTACACATGGAAGGACCCAGGACTGCAGTTGCATATGTAGCAGAGGATGACCTTGTTGGACATCAATGGGAGTAAAGTCCCTTGGTCCTGTGAAGGCTTAGTGTGGGTGCATGCAAGACAGGGAGGCAGGAGTGGTTGGGTGGCTGAGGGAACACTGTCATAGAAGAAGGGGTAGGGGAGATGAGATAGGTGGTTTCTGGATTCCAGGAGTAGACAGGGAAAGGGGATAACATTTGAAATGTAAATAAAGTATCTGGCAGGCCTTGTGTTCTGCCACTGCTGCTTCTTTGGCACCTGGCACCGGGTGCCTGGCACAGGGCAGTGGAGAATGAAAGTGATGGGAAAGAATGGCTCGAGTCCTGCCCAGAGGTCAGGTACTCTGGGCAGACACTAGCGTCGGTCTGCATGCCTCACTCCGCTGGGTGGGAATCTGCGTCCCAGTCCTTGAGGAGTGGAGGGGAACAACTGCAGGAGGGGGGCCCCCTAGGCATCACAGAGGCCAAGCATGGAATGTTCTAGCTCAGGGGCATTGCCAGCAATACTGGACACCACAGAGGAGCTGAGAACGAATTGAGGGCCCCAGAGCAGTTCTGTCTTCCCTGGGGCCAAAGGGAAAAAGGGGGTGGGTGACAGGAAGCAGCCTCCCAGTGGTTCAGTTAGGAGCTGGAGCGTGGGAGTTTTCCATCTGATCTCACAATTGCAAATGCTGGGCCAACATGATGAGTCTAGAAGAAGGAAGCAATCCATGGTCTTAAGGTGTTTTATTGTAGAGAAATGTAGAGAAGTAGAGGCTGGCCATGGGCATGTGGAGAGAAGGAGAAGGGAGAATTAAAACAAAAGTGAGAGGTTAAGAGAGAAGGGAAAGAGAGAAAGAGAGAGGGGAGGGGGCAAACCACCCCTTATATGGTGGGCTGGGCTATCTGTCTGTGAGACAGGGCATACCTGGCTGTGGTCAGATGACTGCGAGTGAAGTCTAGCCAGAATGCTGGGAGCTTGCAGCATTGTCTATGTGGTAAATAGCAAAGGACAATGGAGTTGGAGGACTCGTGGAGTCAGCCGTCTATGTCTGGGAGCATGGCTTTTACTGTTCCGTCCCTTGTAGGATCACCTATTGGGTATCCTGAAGTAAGCTTCGTTCAACCTAGAACACAGGCTGCTTTTCACAGCTGAACAAATATCCAATTAAAAAGAAAAGAAAAAAATAAAAAGTAAGGAAAATGGAGGAAATTTCAAGAGGAGAAGGTAATTTAATCAGTGCTAAGAAAACCAAGTTTTACATAAACAAATGTTGCATTTCATTTCAACTGCACTCAGTGTTTAAATGTTTTTCAAATATATGCATACTATTTCATATAAAAAGTAGATACAGCTATATAATATACAAATAATAGAATATAATATATATGACTCCATGACAGATATTGATATTTATCACAAAAATGCTGTAGTAATCATGATGAATTAGGTACATATTATTGGATATAGCCTTTAACCCACTTCTAACATTAATTCATGTATCAAATACATGAATACATGAAGGTTATGAATAAGGTAAATGTAGATGTCTTGACAAATAGCACTCTGACTTATGGTAGACAAATATTTTAAGTCAACTTGCTGGGTTACATAGATGGCCATCTATCAATTCATATTTTGTCCTCAATATCCGTGGGATTAGTCATTGTAATGGTCAATGAGATTCAGCTCTTTGCTGGAAGAAGCTATCATCATAATAGAGACAAAAGTGTTTTGTATTATTGTAAATGATAATTACCTGAATGCAGACATGGCCTATATGAACTGGAAGTCTCAATGGGCACAGGTTCAATTTTTGTAAAATTGTTTCTTTTCCTCACAGATTTAACAAGTATTTTAATTAAATATTACTTTCAATCAAATACGCACTTATAAGTCCCAATGTAATGTGAAGTAAATATTTGGTGCCAGAAAATAAGACAAAAGAAAGAGTATACTACACAGATTTGCATAAAATATTAGTTTGTATCTCCTATGTTCATTCACAGAACAAGATAAGCCTTTACAAATTAGAATCCAGATCTTCAATAAAAAATAAATAGAAAAATAAGATTGGAACTGGAAATGATGGGAGACCTAAGGTAATATACAAAAATGCATAATCTCACATAAATGTAGAAAATTCGATTGTTGAAACAATGTATGTATCTTAGCACAGCTCCCATAATTAGAAGCATAATGTTATCTGTTTTCTTTTATTTATTTATTTATTTATTTATCTATTTATTTATCTAGCACAGCTCCCATAATTTAGAAGCATAATGTTTTCTGTCTTTTATTTATTTATTTATCTATTTATTCATTTACATCCCCAATGTTGCCTCCTCCTGGTCCAGCCTCTTAGAGTTCTTCTCCTACTCCATTCCCATTTACCTCTGATAGGGAAGCCACCTTCCTGCTCACCTGTGTATCACTCTACCCTGGTGTATCAAGTTCTGAAAGATTTGACACATCCCCTCCTTCTGAGGACAGATATTGAGCTCTTTGCTAGATATGTGTGAGGTGCCTCAAGTCAACTCCCTGTATAGTCTATAGTTGGTGTCTCAGACTCTGCAGGCTCTCAGAAGTCCAGGTTATTTGAGAATGTTTGGCTTCCTTTAGGGCTGCCATTTCCTTGAGCACCTTCAATTCTTCCCCTGACTCTTCCATTGAGGTTTACTCCACATTGTTATCCAGGATGTAGAAGCTAAAATAAGGTATATACTGACATTGAATTTTTTCTGCTTCCTAAACTTGTGTGAGAGTTTTGTGGACCTTATTGTTCTTTAAATGAGACACGAGACCACTACCTAGATTAAAGCCAGTGACCTTAAGCTGGGGGAGTCTCTCACCAGCTCATCTAAACTATCTTATCTTCTCCTCCATTCTTTCTTCCCATGTGTTTCTCATCATCTGCTTATAGCTGCTTATAGCACCACCTACTCCCTTCCATGTGTCTTCCTATCTACCATATCCCATTGAAATTCCAGTGTCTACTGTCTTGTCTCTTTCTCCCAAAAGTCTTGCCACTGTACTTTCTGGCCAAGTTCTGGCTACCATCTCTTTATTATAGAAAATGTCATATTCTAGTGTGGACAAACAAGGAGCAGGACAACACTATATCCATCTCTTATGGTTGCCTTTAGGCAATGAGGGCTGTCTGATCTTCATAATTTGGCCATAAGAAGATGGACAAGTATTTCCATATGGAAAAATGATGATGGACCTTAGAAATGATAATATCAAAATTCTACCAGTATTTAGTTCTCTACTGGTATAGAATTAAAAATGAAATATTTAGTGAAACAACATAGTACA
>JADRCD010000285.1:0-10860 GCA_019843815.1 Montemys delectorum
CATCTTTCTTTTATCCTCCTTTGAAAGGAAGGAGTCCAAACCGCACCTGTCCGCGTAGGGCGGGGAAGCACGGGAGATTACAGCCGGAACTTCTGCGTGGGAATTCGCCTCCGGCCAGGAAGCTGCGAGGTTCCCATTCCTTACTTCCTTTCACTTTCAGTTTTGCGATGGCCTCGGCTCCTCCCAGTAAGCTGCTTCCTCAACAGGACCCAGTTCGTTCAACTCAGAACTATCAAGCCCCAAAACCTCCAGTTCCTCCATCGGATAAATATTTCTCTTTCCTGAGGCTATTTCCCGCCCCCACTTCTCTTCCAGGGTGTCCTTTCCCTCACCTCTCGCTCCTGAGAACTGAGCGTTCTTGGAAGGACCTGCTTTCATTTTTAGCATGCTCCTTTCTCTCTGCGTTCCTAACTTCCTATCTCCCTCTGTTTCTGGCATGACTTGTACATAAAACGAAATCAAAAGGAAAAGAGAAAGCACTAACAAAACAAGAATGGAAGCTTCTAAAGAAGGAGAAAAGTGAGATAGATCCAGACCAAAAGAAAGGTGAAGAATATCAAGACCGAACATGCCTCTCAGAGCTTATCTTCTTCTGCAGTTCTGAATCTTTCTCCTTAGTGCCGGCGATGGTAAATTCCCGGGTTTCTTTTGGCACCAGCTGTCGCCCGCGCAGGTTTCTGGCCGGCAGGAAAACACGGACAGACACAGGATCCTTCTGCAGCAATTCTTTATTACATCTTCCAGTGGGCGACCCCCGAAAAAGCACTCTTTATATATGCCCTGGAGCGGCATGCTCATCTCTGATTGGCTGTTTGCTCAGGAGCATAATACGCCCGGGATGGCTAGTGACTTGGCGTTCTCTGTGCCTGGGCACATGCGCAGTTTATCTGTAAACTTGGGAGAGCAGCGGATGTCAGCGCCATCTGCTGGCTATCACCGCTCACTGCGGCTTCCTACAAACCACTCCTTGCATCATGGCAGCCGCCAGCCCAGCATTGGATAAAGGACCTCCTATTTCTCTACACACCTTCATCCATGCTTGCAGTCCCTTGTTTTTCCAAGGGGTGATGGCCTGACGGCATTCTCTAGTACACTGCTCAAATATGAGCTGTTGCACTAGTGGCATGGCAGTGTCAGGATCTCCGACCTGCAGCCTCCATCATTCTAGCCACAAAATCAGAGAAAGGTTCTGTGGCCCCTTGAACGATTTTTGTTAGATTTCCTGACACTTCTCCTTTATTTGGCAAAGCTTTCCATGCCTTCAAAGCCAGCTGATTAATTTGGCCATAGACTTATGGAGGATAAGCTGTCTGATTATTTAGCCACTGGCCTTGCCCCAAAGGCATGTCTAAATTCCAAGCCACCTGCCCCTGCGTTGCATTATCTCTAGCTTGTTGTTGAGCAAATTCAGAATATATAGATTTCCAGTCCAGATACTGCCCCATGGAGAGGCATGCTTTCACTGTAGACATCCAATCTGAAGGCATCATTGCACTCAAGGTAAGCCTTTCCACTTGAGCAACAGTGAATGAGGCACTAATGCCATATGCCTGCACAGACTCAGCTAGATTTTTCTGGACCTTGAAGTCTAATGGTTCATAGGTCCGTACTTGATTGGCATCTTCGAACACTGGGAAGGCGGTTGCCACCTCCCTCCAAGTCTGTGGGCAGAAAGTACAAGAGGGCGTCACCACTCCGGCTGTCTGCCCTTGTGCATCCCCTTGTGACCGAAAGGAACCACACTCTGCTTGGGAGACTTCCGCATAAGGTGGCGGGCGTGGCACACTAGGCAACGCCCTATCTGTCTCCTCCCTCACTTCCTCCTTCTTGCCTGATGTCTTCTTCTCCTTCCTCTCTGAAACTTTCTTCATTTTTGCCAACAGCTCTTGCATTTGTTCTTTTAAGTCTCTCTCCCCAATACTCTCGTCAAAACTGCTATCAGACTCAGACTTAGGCACTTTGACAACCTCCCTCAAATCTGGATATAGATTCCCTGAACTTTTCTTTTCATGGACTTTAGAATGCCTAGAGCTGTTAGACTGAGTCTCAGACCTCATCTCCTTTATATGTTCTAAGACCTCCGCCATCACTTTAACCACCGGAATACATTCCTCACTAGTCAAGCAACTGCGAATGACTTTCCACACTCCTCTCACTCCTGTTTTGCCCCTTTTATCTTGCAGGGTGCCTTCCTCCCAGGCTAGGTCCAAGTCTTTCCCTAACTTATCCCAGCAGGGTAGCATAAAATTGCCCATCACAGCAAACCAGGGGACAACATAGTCCACCTCCTGGAGGAACTGAGCCAGAACCTTATCCTTGAACTTTAATCCTTTGCTACTGAGCAGCTCGTGAAGAGCGGTCTTTACAGGGCAAGACGGAGAGGTTCCCATGGCTAGCGACAGCACTTGTGCCCTGGGCGATGACAATTAAGGCAGAAGCAAGCCAACAAAGTCACGAGAACCACCCCCACGACTACAACTATCACAATCCAAGGAGAAACCCCTCCCGGCACGAACATGCTCTGTCGGCCGTTTACTTTCACTTTTGCCTGCCTCCAACTGAGGACTTGCAACAATGAAGCCTCTTTCCTGAGGACCTACAATGATGAAGCCTCCTTCCCGAGGACCTTTTTACTGACGGGCCCCACTTAACGGCCACTTTCCGATCGATTGCCCTGACTGCTGCTGGTTCTGGAACACCACGGGAGACCCCAAAAAGTGGGACTCTCCCCATACGGGACACCAAAATGTGCGGCGCCGATGACCCTGACCAGCAGGGAAGAAGGACCAGCACACCATGTCCTTCCAGCAACAGTTTACTCAGGAATGTCTTGCACAGCGGTTACAGCAGAGTGGCCCGAGCCCCACCTGGAGTCTGACTATATACCTTTTGTAGGACAGCCCATGAGCCCATACCACGCTTCTCACAGTCATAGGCCACTAGGCATTGACGTAGAATCAGGCCACTGATAAGCACGCCCCCGGCGCCAAATAAGGACTTGTTTACTCCATGGCTCCAGCTCGGCCAGCGCCATCTTTAAGGCACAGCAGCAGTGCTCCACATTTCCTTAGATATTTTTGACTGTTTTGGCACTGTTTCTTTATTGTCATCTTGAGTGTCTTTATTTATCTTTTCAGACTGAAGTTTTTTTCCCAGTATGATCTGGGCTGTCTTAGTGATCGTATCTAATGTTGGCATCACGGACATATTTCACTTCTTTAATAATGATGATGATATTATTATATTATTATTATTATTATTATTATTATTATTATTATTATTATTATATTATTGTGAGACAGGTTCTCACTATGTAGTCCTGGATGGCCTGGAATTCACTTATATATACCAAGCTGGCCTCATTGGCCTGCCTCTGCTTCCCAAGTGCTGTGAATGAAGGTGTGTACCATCACAGCTGGATCTCTTAATTTTAATGGATAGCTTTTTGGGGTATAATAATCTGGGATGACAGTTGAGATCTTTCAGAACTTGGAATATGTATCCCCAGGCCTCTTTAGTTTTAACCTTCTCTGTCAAAAAAAAAATCACATTTTTCTGTTGGGCTGGCCTCTATAACTGATTTAGCCTTTATCCCTTGCAACTTTCAATGATGTTTCTCCTCCCTTTCCTAATTTTTTAATTTTTAAATTATTTAAAAATTTTATTTATTCTTCTCTGATATAACACAGCTTCTCCTCTCTCTACTCCTCTCAGTTTCCCCCTACCTAATCTCTCTCCCAGAAACATCCTCCCACCCCCCAGAAAATAAGAGGCTTCCCAGGGGCATTTACTGAGCATGGTACAAGGTGCAATAAGACCAGACACAAATCCTCAGATGAAGGCTATGTGAGGTAAACCAGTAGGAGGAAAAGGATCCTAAGAGCAAGCAAAAGAGTAGAATTTACTACCACTCCCACTATGAGGGATCTCACAAGAACACCACACTACACAACCGTAACATAAAGGCAGAGGACCTGGTACAGACTCATACGGGCTCCATGACTGTTGCTTCGGTCTCAGTGAACTCCCATGAGTCTATGCTTAGTTGATTGTGTGGACCTGGCTGTCCTGGTACCTCGACATCTCTGGCTCTTACAATTCCTCCTTTTTCTCTTTCACAGGGTTCCTAGAACCCTGGGGGGTGGAGGGAACAGATGGAGACCTCCAATCTAGGCTTTATTTCTACCTAATGTTTGGCTGTGGGTCTCTGTATAAGCTCCGATCAGCTGCTGGAGGCAGCCTCTCTGATATAACTGGAATAGGCACTGATCTATGCAGATAGCAGAATACATTGACTTTTTCTCTTTTCTTTCTTTTCCTTTTCTCCCTTCCTCTTCTCCCTCATTCCCTCCCTCTCTTCCTCCTTTCCTTCCTTCCCTCCCTCCCTCTCTCCCTCCTTCCTTCCTTCCTTCCTTCCTTCCTTCCTTCCTTCCTTCCTTCCTTCCTTCCTTTCTTCTTTTCTTCCTTTGGCCAGCCATGTTTGGTTCTACTTTAGGTCTCCTAAACTATTCAGCCTCCAGATCCTGGTCATCCAGACAGTGTCAACATAGGCTCCCTCTTATGGCTTGAATCCCAAATTAGACTAGTCATTGGTTGGACACTCCCACAAGTTCTGTGCCACCATTGGCCCAGCACATTTTTCAGGCAGGACAGATCATAGGTTAAAGGTTGGGGCTGGGTTGGTGTTGCTGTGCCATTATTGGAAACCTTACTTGGATACAGAAGTTTGGTTCAGGCCCCATATTCTTTGTAACCTCCCTGTGAGAGGACAGATTCTTCAGATTCCGCCTGCCTCAGATAACCACACCTCTCTGCCCACCTCCTGCTAATTGCCACGCCTCTGTCTGAGTTCCAGTTACGCCGAAAATCCCACCTTCAGAGACTGAAGAATTTGCTGATTGGGCCTGGTTGCTGATGAACTTGTGGGAGGAGTTTTGCCTTATTTATCCTACCTGTTTGATTGGAACAAAGAGAATTGAATGAAAGATGGCTAAGTAATCACATATCCGTGTTGGCTAATTTTTTAAGAATCCTTCCACATGGTAAAGGTAACATAAAATGGCTTGCAGATCCCTTATCCCTTTCCAGAAAACCCATTGGTAATCGTGGCAGCTGGACTGCTACAATTCTTCATTATGAGGAGTCCTCGCTGGGGTCACCCTTGTAGATTTCAGGGAGTCTCTACAGCAGTGGGTTGTCCCATCAGTCCCAAATGCCCTCCAAATCCAGTCATCTCTTCCCATAATCCTTACTCCATCTCTCTTCCCACCTGATGCCTTCTATTTGCATCCCCATCCACTTCTAGTCCACTCTTAAAATCCATTCCATTCTTGTTCCCAGGGAGATCCATATGTCCCCTCCTAGAGCCCTCCTTATTATTTAGTCTTTCAGGGTCTGGGTTTGAGCATGATTATCATTTGCTTAACAGACAATATCAACTTCTAAGTGAATACATACCATATTTGCCTTTCTGGGTCTTAGTTACCTCATACAGTGTGATTCTTTTCTAGTTCAATCCACTTGCCTGCAAATTTTATGGCATCAATGTTGGTATTCTGTATAAACTCTACCCCCACAGATACCCAGCAGCAGCTGGGTAGGCTCCTCCCCACAGTTCCCTGGTAACGGCCAGGTAGGCCTGGCCCTATAAAAAGGGCTGCTTGCCCCACTTCTCTCTCTCTTACTCCTGCTTCTCTTCTTTGCCTCTTGCCCCTTTGTTCACCATCTCTCCCCATTCCCTTCCTGCCTCTCTCCATGTGGTCATGGCCGGCCCCTACTTCCCTACTCTCTCCTTTTCTCTGCCTTTCTCTGTCTCTGCTACCCTCTTAATTCCCCTCCCCATTCCCTAAATAAACTCTATTCTCTACTATTCCGGTGTGTGTCTGGTCTCTCAGGGGGAAGGGATGCCTTGGTATGGGCCCGCTGAGGCACCCCCTTCCCCCACACCTCGCCAGCACATATTCTTATAGCTCCTTCTCTTTTTATGATCACAGCAATCATTTTTTAAACTGTGGATTAATACTCCATTGTGTAAATATACCACATTTTCTTTATTCTTTAGTGGAAGGACATCTAGGTTGCTTCAAGTTTATGGCTATTATGAATAGAACCACTATGAACATAGTTGAACAAATGTCCCTGTGGAAGGATGGACTGTTTGTTGAGTATGTATGCTCAAGAGTAGTAGAGCTGGCTCCTGAGCAGATCTATTCCCAATTTTCTACCATATTGGTTTCCATAGTGATGTACACATTTGCAGTCTCACCAGCAATAGAGGAGTATTCCCATTGCTCCCCATTCTAACCAGGATGACCTGTCACTTGTGTTATTGATCCTAGCCATTCTAATAGGTATGACATCTCAAAGTTGTTTTAATTTGCATTTTGCTGATGGCAGAGGATGCTGAACATTTCTTGAGGTGTTTCCTGGCTATTTGAGATTTCTCTGAGAATTCTGTTTAGATCTGTACTCCATTTTCAATTGGGCTATTTGATTTGTTCATGTCTAGTTTCTCGAGTTCTTTATATATTTTGAAAATTAGCCCTCTGTTAGATGTGAGAAAATATTGGGGAAAATATTTTCCCATTTTGTAGGCTGCCATTTCGTTCTATTGACAGTGTTCTGTAACTTTAATTTTTTCAAAATCTACTTTTTAATGATGGTTCTTAATGCTTTAACCTCTCTTTTAGCCCATAACCCACCCCAGAGGTAGTGGAAAAGAAAGAATACAGGGGTGGAGGGGGGTAGGGGGTGGGAAAGTGGACTTTTTTTTTTGAGACAGGGTTTCTCTGTGTAGCCCTGGCTGTCCTGGAACTCACTCTGTAGACCAGGCTGGCCTCAAACTCAGAAATCCGCCTGCCTCTGCCTCCCGAGTGCTGGGATTAGTGGACCTGTTTAGGAAGGGTTCTTTGGAGCAATTTCTGTCTGCATTGTCTGGAAACTGGCAATTCAGTTCACAGGTCGGCAGTGACAGCTCCATCCACTCACAAACACTTCATGGAAATAGCTACAGTTCATTTTGGTAGTGTCAGGTTAGCAGCAGTGGGGGTACCACCTAGCAGGAACAACCAGGCCTCAACCTTGGCACAAGTCAGCAGGAGGGACCAGGGAGGAATGCCAGGAGAAGTTCTTGGCTGTCCCTCTTTCAGCAAAGAGTGGATACCAATAAGGGTTGCATAGCTAGTTCTACCAGCAAGCCTAGCTCAGCCTCCATCACCGTCCACTGAGTCCTATTTATACCTTCCAAACATCACGGATCCTCCACGTGTCTTGCCTCATCACGTGCATCTGTCTCAGCTGACATCACTCTGACAGTCAGTCCGAGTCAATGGAAGCAGCAAGAAACTGTAGCACACCACCAGAAACTTTTTGGTTCATTTCTCTCTATGGAGTCCCGACAAATGGAGCTCAACTACACAATGTAAGGAGGACCAATACATGTGTGCTGTTAGCAAAGAATCCTTCATCATGAGTCCTTTCACGTGCTTGCTTTGGTAGAACATCCTTTCTTCCGGGTCTGCTTCAGGAAAACACTTCTTCACGTGTTTGCCCCAGCAAAACACCACCCAACACACTGCCTTTACAAAGAACCCTTAAGTTTCCACTTCAGTGTCTGTTGCCTTATTTTCAATTTCACGAGGTCCCATTTACTAATTGTCAATCTTAGCGCCTGTGCTATCAATGTTCTGCTCAGGAAGTTGTCTCATGTGTCAATGGATTCACTTGGCATTTTTTTTCTTTTTCTTTTTCTGTTGTATTAGGTTCAGTTGATCTGGTTTTATGTTGAGGTCTTTTATCAACTTAGACTTGAGTTTTGTGCATGTTATGGAACCATTTGCATTTTTCTACATGCAGACATGCAGTCAAAATAGCACCATTTATTGAAGATGCTTTTTTTCATTGCATAATTTTGGATTCTTTGTCAAAAATCAAGCATTCATAGGTGTGTGGATTTATATCTGGGTCTTTGATTCAATTCCATTGATTAATCTGCTTGTTTTTAGGCCAATACCGAAATGTGGTTTTTCTTACTATTGCTCTGGTGATGGTAGGATGGTAGTATTTCTGGAAGTTCTTTTATTGTAGAATTGTGTTAGCTATCCTTGGTTTTTTGCTTTTCTATATGAAATCGAGTGTTGTTCTTTTTAGGTCTGTGAAGGATTGTGTTGGGATTTTGATGGCATTGCACTGTTGCTCTTGGTAAGATGGCTAGTTTTACTATGTTAATTCTATCAATCCATGAGCATGGGAGACATGTCTATCTTCTGATACCTTTTTTTAAGTTCAGAAATATCTATTTTAGTTATATTTATAAATTATATAAGATGGATATTATTTAATAACTGAAGAAATAATTTACATAGTTATACTTTAAAATCAATTTCACTTTTAAAAACACACAGAAGAAATCTAAGAGCAAATGGCATTCCCACTGCCAAATGGAGCATACATTTAACATATTTAAAGGACTTAACAATGGTAACATTGGTGATGGTGCCAGAAACTGAAAGCAAGGCTCTGACTCCCAAGGAAGACGTTCAAGGCAAAGGAAAAGTGCCTAATTACAAATTTAACTTGATAGATATAAGGATATTATTTCAAGTCTCTTAAATATTCTGTAGTGGTAAATTTTCTACTACAACTGCAGGCACCACAGAGCTCACCATGATGGCTGACATAGTGGTTTCTGCAGACTAGTACATAGATAGCTATGGAAACATATTTTTTGTCTATTTATCCCAATTTCTCAAATATATACATACATGATAACTTTACCAAAGAATGCTAATGTAATAGTTTAATACTTATAACCAGCAAACTACCCAGTTTGATTGACCAGTGCCCTGATATAATCAATTTATTGATTTTAAGGACTGACTTCAAAGGTAAGGAGATAATAATATAAGCCTGACACTCAAAAAGATTTAATGTCATTTCTGATATCTTTTTAAATTTCCTTCTGCAGAGACTTGAAGTTCTTGTCACACAGGTTTTACTCTTGCTTGGTTAGAGTCACACCAAGATATTTTATATTATTTGTGCCTATTGTGAATGGTGTTGTTTTCCTAATTTCTTTCTCAGCCTATTGTTTGTTATTTAAAGGAGGGCTATTGATTTTTTTGAGATAATTTTGTATCTACCACTTTGCTGTGGTGTTTATCAGCTGCTGGAATTCTGTGGTAGATTTTGGGGCTTATTTATGTATTCTCTTGTACCATCTGTGAATTGTGATACTTTGACCATTTCCTTTCTTATTTGTATTTCTTTGATCTTTTTAATTGTCTTACTACCCTATGTAGAACTTCAAGTACTATTTTGGATAGGGAGAGAGTGGACAGCCTTGTCGTGTCCCCAATTTTAGTGGAATTGCTTTAAGTTTCTCTCCATTTAGTTTGACTTTGGCTGCTGGTTTGCTGTATATTGTCTTTCTTATGTTTAGGTATGGGCCATGAATCTCTGATCTCTCCAAGACTTTTATAATGAGGGGGTACTGGATTTTGTCAAAGGCTTTTTCAGCATCTAATGAGATAATCATGTGATTTTAAAATTCAGTTTGCTTATGTGGTGGATTACAGTTTTGTATATTGAACCACCCCTGTATCCCTGGGATGAAACCTACTTGATCATGGTGGATGGTGTTTTTGATCTGTTCTTGGATTCAATTTGTTAGTATTTTGCATCAATGTTCATAAGGCAAATTGGTCTGAAATTCTCTTTCTTTGTTGAGTCTTTGTGTGGTTTAGGAATCAGGGTGACTGTGGCCTCATAGAATGAGTTTGGTAATGAATTTTTGTATATTGAACCATCCCTGCATCCATGGGATGAAGCCTACTTAATCATGGTGAATGATGTTTTTGATGTGCTCTTGGATTCAGTTTGTAAGTATTTTACTGAGTATTTTCACATTAATGTTCATAAGAGAAACCAGTCTGAAATTCTTTTTTTTTTTTTTTTTTTTTTTTTTGAGTCTTTGTGTGGTGTAAGTATCAGGGCGAATGTGGCCTCATAGAATGAGTTTGGCGGTGTTCCTATTTGTGGAATAGTTTTGGGAGTATTGGAATCAGTTCTTCTTTTAAAGTCTGGTAGAATTCTGTGCTAAAACCATCTGGCCCGGGGCTTTTTTTTTGGGGGGGGGGCGGTTGGGAGATCTTTAATGACTGCTTCTATTTCCTTAGTGGTATAAGACTATTTAGATAGTTTGCCTGATCTTAACTTAACTTTGTTAAGTGGTATTTATCTAGAAAACCATCCATTTCATTATGATTTTCCAATTTTGTGGCGTACAGACTTTTGAACTAAGACCTAATAATTTTTTGAAATACAGTTTGTTGTTATGTGTTAATTTGTATTAATAATGTGTTATTTGTTAATTTGGATACTGTTTCTGTCTTTTAGTTAGTTTGGCTAAGGGTTTGTCCATCTTGTTGATTTTCCCAAAGAACCAGCTCTTGGCTTTGTTATTTCTTTGTGTCGTTCCCTTTGTTTCTAATTGATTGATTTCAGCACTGAGTTTGATTATTTCCTGCCATCTACTCCTCTTTGGTGTGCTTGCTTCTTTTTGTTCTAGAGCTTTCAGGTGTGTTGTTAAGTTGCTAGTATGAGGTCTCTACAAATTCTTTATGAAGGCACTTTGTGCTATGAACTTTTCTCTTAGGATTGATTTCAATGTGTTCCACAAGTTTGGGTATATTGTGCCTTCATTTTCATTGAATTCCAGAAAGCCTTTGCTTGCTTGCTTCCTTCCTTCCTTCCTTCCTTCCTTCCTTCCTTCCTTCCTTCCTTCCTTCCTTCCTCCCTCCCCCTCTTCCCTCTCTCTCTCTCCCTCCCTCCCTCCCTCTTTCTTTCTTTCTTTCTTTCTTT
>JADRCD010000289.1:1611-16086 GCA_019843815.1 Montemys delectorum
ATGTCTCTCAGTCTCTATCCCTGTCTTCCTTCCTCTGTGTGTGTGTGTCTTTGTCTCATTCTTTCCTTTCTTTGTATGATGGGGTGTGGATGGGTGGTTGGTGGTTTGAGTATCTGCTTGAGTGGTTTGTGTCTGCTAGTTTAGTACTTAAAAAGTATATGGGATAATGACATTGGTTTTAATTATTAGTCAACAAGAAAGTAAAATTAATAGTTCCAGTTAGAGCATATTTTTATTCTAGCCAGTTTTGAAGGGTGCTAAGTATTTCGACAGAATATTTTATTTAGATGATTGTTTCAAATGGATCCAAAACACTGTGCAGTAATTATGTTGTAGAACTTTTTCCAGCATCTGGCCTATTTTCCAGGATAGACACATGTCCCTCATCTTCACAGACTAGACATCTCTGAATGAAAGCCAAAGTTGTTTTCACTCCTAGGTACCCTCAAAGCCTCTCTGTTTTTTATAGTTTTGTTCACTGATGCTGAAGTTATCTTTCAAATGTTACTTTGCTAAAGTCATCAAAGTCACTGAGAATATTACTCTGTGGGTACTAGGTTGTGTGCTCATGTTAAGTCAAAGTTCAATATTCCACATGCAGTCTGAACAGAGGTAAGAAATTTTGTAACATTTGTTGTGGTTAGTGTTATTGGCCGAATGCAGTTTCTTAATCTGTTATGGATGATTAGATGGAGGCTCCCTCAGAGAGGAAAGGCAAGGACCCAAATGTTTTCTCCTGAAATCAGTCCCTGTTACTCAACCCTGTGGTCAGAAGACACATCCTCAATACCGATCCTCATAATTTCCCTGCTAGAGAGCAGGAAATTGTAAGAAAAGAAAACCACTAGATTCTTCAAGGCTCTATTGTCAGATTATTTGTGACGGGTGGTTCTTTTTGGCTCCCAGAACCTTGAAGATTACCAACTGTGGTTCCATCCGGGCCGTAAGAAAGCTCCAAGAGCACTCCAAGGTACGTAACGGGGAGTCTAAGGAAGGACTGGCTGAGTTCAGTGGTCTAACCCTGAAGTCTCAAGGTTTTCATTATTTAGTCTTAAACACTAAAGCAAGATAATTTAAACATAATTTCCTCCATTTAATTCAGAATTGATAACAATTTAATATAACCTTCGGGCATAAGATAACATCTCATTAGCAACAATCTGAGGTCTGAGAAAAAATACACTGGAATTTTTCTGTGCTTTTCTATTTGAGAAACAGAATTTTCCTAAAGAGGGAAGCAAAACAAAACCCTGGATATTTTGTTTCTGATGAAAATAATTAAAAACCATCATTTGGTGATCATTACAGAAAATAATGATTTCCAACACTCACATGGTAGCTCACATCCATATATAACTCCAATTTTAAGAGATCTAATTCCCTTATCTGACTTGCACAGACATTACAGTGGTAAAGAGGTATAAATGTGAGCAAAAGACTTACACATAGAAACAAGTCTAAATTTAAATTTTTAAACTTTTATTTTTTTGTACTTATTCCAAAATATGTAGATTTCATTTTGCAGTGAAAATTAGAAATGTAGCCATTTCACTGAATCCATGTAAAATATACAGTTCACATCTCCCTATGACCATAAATTCTCCAACTGAATGATAGATCAGATTCAGATTTCCAGAGACTTCCTGACTGAATCCCAGGCTATTCTGTCTGTGGCTTTTTTTTTATTTATTTATCAGTAGATTGTTGCCAAATAAATAATAGTAATAGAATTATCAGAAACATTTGGATAAGAATTAAAAATCTGAAATCACCGAGTGTGCTTGCAAAGTTGATCTTTTAAAAGTTACTGAAAAGGGGAAGTTCTAACACATAAAGTTGACCTTTAAACAAGCAACAGTAACAATACCTTTTGAAGAACAGAGAATATTGTTATTCAGACTTGTCTAATGTTTCACAATCTGTGAAAACAGTTTTAATTATTTAAAAGAAACTGAAACTAGACTATTTTTCTAAAATACTTATCTTTAGGATTTTAGTATACTAGATAATAATCATGACAAAATCCACCCACATATTTGATTGTTTTTATTTCCATTATGGAACAGAGTATTAGTAGTGGCCCAGGCAGATTAGGGACATTAAATTCTTATTGTCCCAAACAAATGAGTGCTGAGAACACAGGCATGTGCCTAAAACATCTGGTCATTTATATGGTAGACACAATTGCAGTTCTCAATTAACTAAAAGACAAATGTATTGGGAAGTGGAGGATGGGGCACATTCTAAAATAATTTTATTGAGTGAAATGTTATAACTTGATAATATTTTAATTTTAAGATTTGAAAGAGCTTTGTGTATCATGGATGCTTCAGAAATTCCAAGAACTTAACACTCCTATTAATTTCACAATATCCATTTTGAATTTGTATTTCAACCCACAGGTCAAATGCAAGTATATGTTCTCATGCCTAGATTTTTCCATATTCATCTCTAGGGAGGATCGGGAGAACTTTAATCTCAATGTTGCTGTAAATCTTGCTCTAATTGTAGCACTAACATTCTACCTGTGTCAGAAGCAAAGGCAAATCAAGACTTTAATTGTATTGGTGATTAATCAGAAATTGGCAAAGCCAAGGTTTTATAATCTTCCCCCTAAAAATACATAACCACAAAACAGCACATGTTCGATTTCTTTAGGGAGGAAATTACTTAAGACAGGAGAGAGCACATCAGACACCTGGATTTAATTCCAATTTTGTATTTGTTCTTCTGACCCACAGTCACTGTTTGTCAGAACAGTCCAAGAATGGTGTGAGAAAGGAATTATACTTACTGCTTATGTGAAAACGTGAAACACACACGCACACACACACACAAGTCTAGTGAACACAGTTTTCGTAAAGACACTGAATTGTTCTGTGAAAGTGTTTTTGTGCCTTTCCCAGGTGAAGCAGATAGGAGAGAGTTTACTTCAACTGTTGTTATTCTAATGCCTCTATGGAGAAACATCCTGTGTCATCCAGCTTGTACTTGTGATTGTACATTTTCCTCAGGTCACTCTTCTTAACCGTCAGAGTAATAAATAGCCTGATGTTCTGAGAAAAGTTGCCTATTGTAAGCAACTTAATCCTGCCTCATTAGGCCACGTTCTCCCAGGTCCATGCCCCAACTAGAGCACTAAACAAACAACTATTGTGTGTCCAGGAAGCCTTATGTGTTTTCTATAGCAGACGACATCAACCTGACCATTGTCAAGGAGAACAGCAATGGGAAGAAACAGAAGCCACTCTACTTCACTGCTTCTGAATACCCTGTCCTTACACTGTGACTGGAAATGGCCTGTAGAAACGTGCCTATCATCATGAGAAAATAATGAACAGAACAGGCTTTACAAGACTAATATATATAACTAAAAGGTTCCAGCCCCCAAACATTAGGAACATATTTTCTTTTTTTTTTTGTTTTGTTTTATTTTATTTATGTCCCACATGTTGCTCCCTTCCTTGTCTCTCCTTGCTCTCCACACAACACCCGCCATCCCTGGATTATCAAGTCTCTGCAGGTTTAAGAGCATCCTCTCCCACTGAGGTCAGACAAGGCAAACCTCTCCTACATAGATGTGGGGGCCTCAGACCAGCTCTTTTGTTGGTGGTTCAGTCTCTGATAGCTCACAGGGGTCCGCGTTAGTTAACGCTGTTGGTCTTTCTATGAGGTTGTCATCCCTTTCAGTTCTTTCAGTTCTTCCCTCGCCTCTTCCATGGGGGTCCTTGACCTCAGTCCAATGTTTGGATGTAGTATCTGATTCTGTTTAAGTCAGCTGCTGGTAGGGCCTCTCAGAGGACAGCCATGCTAAGTCCCTGTCTGCAAGCACAGCATAGCATCAGTAATATTGTCAGGGATTGGTGTCTAACCATGGGATAGATCCTGTGGGGTGGTGGACAGTTCTGACAGCCGGAGTCCAGTAGAGCAGAGCCACCTTGGAACCCGAGAGACCCACTGAGCAATGTAAATTTGCTTATAAGGGATGGTAGGCATTCAGTGATTGCTTCTGAGACCAATGGCTCAGATTTCAGCCCAGACCCCTCACTGCTGCCCCTGCAGAAGTTGTGTGCTCTATCAGGCAGACAAGCCTCAAACTCCCAGCATTCTAGCTGAACCCTACACACAGTCATCTGACCACAAGCCAGGCATGCCATGCCCCATACAATAAAAGGGGTGGTTTCCCCCTCCTCACTCTCTTACCCTTCTCCTCTTGCTCCTCACTCTCTCTTACTTCTCTCCTCTCTCACTCTTACTTCCTCTTGCCCTCTTGCTCTCTCTCTCCTCCGTCTGCTCTTTGTTCTCTTCTCTGCCTTTCTCCCTCTCCTTTTCTCTCTTTCTCTCCTCTCTCTCTCTCTCTCTCTCTCTCTCTCCTTCCTCTCCTTTCTTTCTCTTTACTTAACTAGCATATTTCTCCTTCCTACAAAAACTCATTCATACATTGCCTCCCTTTTTTATTAGATATTTTCTTTATTTACATGTCATATGATTTCTCCTTTCCCAGTTCCCCTCCAAAAAACAAACAAACAAACAAAACCAACAAGAACAAACCCTGTTGCCCCCCCTCACCACGCCTGCCACCCCACCCTCTCTCATTTATTGGCCCTCATTGCCTCCCTTTTAATTAAGGCTCAGTGCAGCAAACAGGCCAACCCCAGGGGAAAGAGAGACCTGGGCCTCAGCAACAGGCCCTCTGCCACCCAGGAAGAGAGAGAGCCTCAGCCAGGTCGGGGCCACAGCCCAGGCCCCCCTGCTTTTGGAACAACAAGATCCCAAGTTTGGCCTGTCACTGACTGGCCATTCCTTCAGTCTCTATTCCATTTTTTTCCCCTGCATTTCTTTTAGACAGGCCCAATTTGGGGTCAGAAGTTTTATAGGTGGATTGGAGTCCCCATTAGTCCACAGGGTTCCATTCTGACTACAGGAGGTAGTCTTCAAATTCTACATCTGCATGGTTTGGCATTTTGGCAAGCATCACCTGCCTTAACTCTTGGGAGCCACCTCCATTCCACGTCTCTGGGATATTGTAGAGCTTCCCCATAGGTCCAGAAGCTGCATATGTCCACTCATTCTCTTGGCCCCTTGGCCTCTCTCATGCCCCACCACATACTTGATCTTGCCCTTTTCTCTTCCCTTCCAGGCTCGCACATTTCTTTTCCTCCCTCTTCCTCCCATGATTATTTAACTTCCTCTTCTAAGTGAGATTAAAGAGTCCTTACCTAGGCTTTCCTTCATGTTTAACTTCTTAGGCCATGGGAATTCTGTACATTTTGTCTAATATAGACTTATCAATGAGTGCATAACATGCATGCCCTTTGGAGTCTGGGTTACCTCATTCAGGATATTTTCTTGTTCCATCCAGAAGCCTGGAAAATTCGGGATGTCCTTGTTTTTATTAGTTGAATAGTATTCCACTGTGTAAATGAACCATATTTTCTATGTCCATTATTTGGTTGAGGGACATCAGGGTGGCTTCCAGTTTCTGGCTATTGAATACATTGAATAAGGCTGCTATGAATAGAGTGGAACACATACCTTTGTGGTATTGTAGAGTATCATTTGGGTGTATGCCCAGGACCAGTATAGCTGGATCTTCAGGTACAACTACTTCCTGTTTTCTGAGGAACAGCCAGATTAATTTCCAGAGTGTTTTTATAAATTTCCAATCCCACCATCAATGGAGGAATGTTCCTGTTTCTCCACAATCTCACCAGCATGTTCTGTCATTCTCTTTCTATTTTGTGGAATAATTTGTAGAGGATTGGTATTAGCTTTTCTTTGAAGAGTTGGGAGAACTATGCACTAAAACCATCTGCCCCTGGGCTGTTTGTTTTGTTGTTGTTGCTGGGATGGTTTTAATGAATTCTTCTGTTTCCTTAGAGGTTGTAGGACTAATTAGTTTATCTGGTCTTAATTTAACTTCGGTATGTGGTATCTGTCAAAAAAAATCATCTATTTCATCTAGATTTTCAAGTTTTGTCAAGTATAGCTTTTTGTACTAAAGCCTGCTGATTTTTTTGAATTTCCTCAGTTTCTTGTATGTCTCCCTTTTCATTTCTGACTTTGTTAATTTGAATACTATCTCTGAGACTTAGTCATTTTGGGTTTGTCTATCTTGTTGATTTTCTCAAAGAACAAGATCGTGGTTTTATGGATTCTTTGTTTCTAATTGGTTGAATTCAGCCTTAATTTTATTTTTTGCTTTCTGCTTCTCTTTCGTGTGTTTACTTCTTTTTGTTGGAGGTTTTTCAGTGTGCTGTTACATTGCTGGTATAGGATGTCTCCAATCTCTTTATGAAGACAATTAGTGCTCACACTTTATTATATATATGCATATGAAGTATTTGAATTTCTTTATATAAAGGTAGACAAGTGAAGTAATATTCTTATGATGTAAAAATCTTATTGATATCAATACTCCAATCCAACAGGCAAGTCTTAAAACTGTCAGAGAAGAACACAGCAAAAGTCCCCCTACACGCTGCACTGTTGGGTCTATATTCTCTAAACAAAGTGACAAATTGAAATCTTTCTCCATACTGTTTTTAGGGTTCTCAGTGTACTTTATTGTAGTATTCTTGTAAGGGTTCTAATATTCTAGTGTATACAGTTTACATTGTCCAGAATAAGGAGGAGGAGGAGGGAGAGGAGGAGGAGGAGGAGGAGGAGGAGGAGGAGGAGGAGGAGGAGGGGGAGGAGGAGGAGGAGGAGGAGGGGTAGGAGGAGGAGGAGAAGGTAAAAAAGAGAAATGAGAAATACAGCAAAGCATTTTAAATTGTATTGGAAGGGTTGCCCATATTCAGTAACATTACTTATAATTCATATTTTCTTCTTATAGGGTATGAGTATCCACATGACATTATAATGATAAACATTCAAAAGAATTTGAGTCCATGGGACTCAAGAAATTCCACAGATTTACTTTCCTTACCTGGGCTATTGAGAAAACATTTAGATGTAGATGGACAAGGGCAATTCTTCTTAAAGCCCAGAAGCCAGGAGCACAAAAGTGAGTCCTCCACCTTCCTTCAAGGGGCCTTTCTCAGTTCCCATTATAATTTGTTTAAAATATAACAGCATATTGTCATTTTCTTGCTTGGGGGGAGGGGTACTGTAAAAAGCAAAACAAAAATTAAAACAATTTGTTCCAGGTTCATCTTAAGAGAACTTTAACTTTTGATGTGAAAACTAGTCTTGGTTATAGGGATAATGTTTCATGTATATCAGGAAGATAGCCACTGTAAACTGGTATGCCAAGACATCACGTATACACATTTTTATCCCATTAGAATAACAGGTATAAGACATGGATCCTAATATGTTCCTCATTACATAGTTTCATCATCAGAGCAGAAAATGACTTGAGAAGCAATATCGTTATGATCGTTATAGTATTGATTAGTTATTTTCTGTGTATTTGTGATATTGCATAAGGCATGCAGGCTATAAATTGAAAAGGGCATGCTAGAGCTAAGTGAGTTCAATCACAGAAACAATGATTTCCCTTCTTTCTTAGGTTTAGACAAAGGAGAAAGCAATGTGTATACGAATCCACCAGTCCCTTCTCAAACTCCACCACCAGAGAGTAAAAATTTGTTTGGAAGACCTCTCGCAAGTATTTGTAAAGACGGAGAGCTGCCTGCTCCAATACTTGTGAGTATCTTTTTGGGTTTCTAAAGCCACTCTGTGTCACATACTTTCTGAGAACCTTTGTTCTAAGTAAGTTATTTAATCAAACTGATGAATGTTTAGATAACCTATCCATGAGGGTAAGATCCTTTTAAAATAGACATACGTCCCACAGAAGGTTGAATCATGTAATTGAAAGAAATTGACAAAAAGGAAAAAAGAAGAAAAAGAACGAGAAAGAGAAAAAGAAAAAAAGAAAGAAAACCAGGAAACAGTATTCCCATGTTTGCACTGATTTCAGCAAAGACCCACACCTGCTCCTGGAGGTCCTGGGTCTATGGAGGTGCCTTGCTGATTGCCCAGCTGTCAACTGTTCCAGCTTCTTTATGACTCCAGGTTACTCTGGAGTCTCCCTCAATATCATTGCCTCTGAGATTACTCAATCTTTATAATTAAAAATATCGATAGACCTTTATTTTACGTTATCAATGAACCAGACACATACACTGTTCTTTGCTACATAACTATATCCTTTTATCCTAGTGGACAGTATGTAAATATCACCTAATATGTCTTAATCTATTTTAAATAAGTTACTAAACTTCCATTAGAAATATTCATTTACTGTCCAGCATCCACTCGAGCACTATGCCCTTGCCAGGCACTTATGCTGTATGTGAACAAGTTTGTCATGTCAGACACATGTGTATTACTGCCTAATTCTTGGGTAGTTTAGAGAACAATTTTCTGGTAACAATGATTGTAATCATGTAGTCAACTGAAAATAGAGAATATATGGTGTAACTCTGTGTATGTCATCATTTTTATGGAGGAACAATTGAAATTTGCTTGTGTTCTTAAACTGTCAGCATCTTGAGACATAGATAGTTGAAAATAAGAAGTCAAAGAAAAAGAAAATAAACGTCTCAGAAGTGTACTGAAAAAGGCTTTGTTAAAGACACAAATGTTAGGATTCATAATAGAGGTCAGGACAGACAGGAAGTAACTTAGTGATTTCATCTCTGAAAATAGTAATAATAAAAATAGTTATATCTCAATGGTAACTTAGGATGGCACACTTGAGAAAGATTTTCATAGTACATAAGTAAAAGTATGAGAAAAGTATTCACCAAAATGCTTTTGGCAACAGAAGTGTGATTCACTGCTGAGGATTAACTGATTCCAACAAAACCTTCATGTTCCAAATTGGGAAAAATAGATTAGGGAATAAATATATTTGAAAGCTAAAGAAAACAAAGTTCAATGCCTTCTTCATTCCTCAAATATAACTTTGTACCCATAATTGTCATGGCTCTGATTTATAAGAAAAAGCACATTTGTGCTTCAAATGTGTGGATCTATAATAATAGAAGCTTGTTTTTGTCCCACATAGGATATGTTGTTAATCATTGCGGTAAAAGGAGAATATTGCGATAACATATTTAGAGTCGAATTTATAGAACCACACAGGTCCCTGAAGGATAGAATTAACACTGGACAACCGATTAACTGGAATAACGAACATGTGCTCGTTGTAGCTTCAGTTTTAAAGGTAAGGAAAGTTTTTGAATCACAAACATCCATCATCACCCTAGAGACGCGTATGTCCTTTCTGTCCTTGAGGGCACCTGTTAATGACAGTTTCCTTGAACTATGGACATATGACCTCTGGATAAAAGTCTTAGTAAGGAAAAGACTGACAAGCTCAAAGATCCAACACAAAGATACAGCTGAACACCTTCTGTTGAAAGTTAACTTCCCCATGTATTTGATGGGATTTAGTTTGACATTACTAATGTTCCCACTGAATTCACCTCTGACTATAACCATGTGAAGTAATAGCAGAACAAGTAATAATAGTAGTAAAAGTGTGTTTACAACATATAAGTCTTAAATCATACTTAAAAATACAAAAAAAGTCCTTCCTAATAACAGTTCAAAATGGCTAGTCCACGACTAACCTACAACAGGCAATCAGAGTTGAATGTTGCCCTCTGTCCTGTAGATGCATGAAATAGTTTCCCTTCTCTATCAAAAGAAGAAAAGGGCTGTCTATAAAGCGGCACTTTTGCTTGTGCCACTTATTGCCATCCTAATCCCAAGTCAAATAATCAAGAATTAGCCTAAACTAAGTTTAACTTGTCTACCATGTTTAACTTGCCAGGGAGCAGCAGTGGCTCTAGAGCAAACATCATTATTTTTATTTGGGCCTTGATCTGAGTTTGCCTCTCTGTAAACTTTAGAGCAATGACCCAGACATCAAGAGAAAGGATAACGCTCTGAGAGTAGGCATGCTTAATAACCCTAGGCAAAGGTCCCTCCTTGGCCCTTGAGCTTGCCAAGTGTGCCTTGCCAGAAACCTAAGGCATCATGGGCAGGAAAGTGGAGATCAGTGACTAAAGGGACCCATGTGCATTCAGAGCAACTTACAGGTACAACATCACCTGGGATTCTTCCATGTTTCTGACTTACTATCCTTGGTACAACAAGAATGTTAATTGTGGTTTTCTCTCCATCACACAAGCTGATACTTACAATTAATTTAAATAGTGGAATATTAGTACGTTTTAAGGAATGGGTATGAAACTGTGAGACCTTCTCACTTGTAAAACAGTGTGCTTAAGTAAAAAATTTCAATACTATTCAGATGAGCCTTACACAGAGGTGTACATGTATATTACAGTTTTTCTCTCTGTGAACTGAAAGTACAGATTCATCAAATTAGACAATCATGAAGAGATATTTTCTGGTGGTGCCATTTTTTGACGGTTGCCTATTTCCAGAAAGAGTACTTTGTTTTTTGTTTGTTTTCTTGATTTTTTATAATTACTCTTTATTATTATTATTACTGTTATTATTATATTATTTCCTATTTATTTATTAGTTTATTCACTCATTCATTTTTATATCTTGAGTACTGTCCCTTCCTCTTGACCCTTCACAGAGTGTCTCCCCTTCTCCTCTGAGCAGGTTAGGCCCCTGGGTTATCCTTACACCCTGGCACATCACCTCTCTTCAGGGTTAGCTCATCTTCTCCTACGGAGGCCAGGTGGTGAAGGGTTGCCACAGAGAGTCAGCAGCTTTAGAGATAGCCCCTGATCCACGTGCTGTGAGACCCACATGGAGACCGAGCTGCACACTTGATACATAGGTGTTGTGGATCATAATGCAGCTTCTGTATGCTTTTTTGGTTGGTGGTCAGTCCTTGATAGCTCCCAATAGTCCAGATTTGTTGACTCTGTGGGTCTGCCTATGGAGTCCCCATCTCCATCAGGGCCTTGAGTCCTTCCCCCAAGAGTTCCATAAGAGTCCCTGAGATCCATCCAATGATTGGCTATGGTTCACTGTATCCTGTTTCAGTCAACTGTTGGGTGAACCCTCTCAGGACACTTAGGATAGGCCCCTGTCTGGGTGTCTCACATAGGAGCTGGCCTTCTTTGAGTCAGACAGAGGTTCAGGCTGGAAGTGAAATGCAGATCTCTGATTGCAGATAGTAGGGCAGACTAGAAGCCAAAAAAGTCCATTTGAACGGAGTAGGTTGAGTCCATTGCTACAGCAACAAGAAGTTTGCTTCTTTGAATCTAGTCTTAGGTAAGAAAATACAAGCTCCTGCTTGTAGGTTCAAATTTTGAGCCAAGATTCTGGATAGATGACAGTTTGGGAACCAGTTACAGAAGTAGGGTCTCAACCAGTGATTCTCAGCCTTCCTAATCCTATGACACTAATATATTTCCTCGTGGTGTGGTGATACCTAACAATTACAATATTTCCTGCTATTTCATCACTGTAGTTTTGCTATTGTTATAAATTATAATGTGTAATGTATGGAATATTTGATATGCAGGATATCTGATATGTGATCCACCACCCAAAGATATTATAACACACAAGATGAGAATCTAAATGGCTATTTTGAACAAAAATACTTCTCAAATACTTTCTCCAACGTACCTTGACTATTATAACTCTTTTTTTTTTGTCTTGCAAAAGGATTTTATTCAGAATATACCAGGGAGTTTGCTTTGTTCACATTTATATGATATTTGGATCAGTGTACTCGACGAAACGTTTCTGCATCAAAAAATTTCCGCAATCCAAAGGTAATGATATGGTGAACTCTTGGCCAACCACAGAAAGATAAAATTAGTACAATTTTGAACATGCACAGTCTTCTGTTTACAGGATTATCCACTTGAAGAATGTCCCATATTAAGACCTTTTCTTTGCTTCAGACATGTATAGTCACAATATAAACAGTTGCATTTCTCAAGCAAGAGTGTAGTACCATGTTTGAAATCCCACCATCTGGTAATCTTCTACATTATAACTGTCACTCTTTAAAAGACAGGCTCCATAACACAGGTGTGTGGAGGTCAGCCTAGAGTATTTGCTTGAGTTCCTGTGTGAGACAAATTTAAAATATACATATATATATATATATGCATATATATGCACATGTATATACATGTGTGTATGTGTATAATACCTGTGGGATATTTGCATCCTAATATTATTAAATGGTATTGTGAATACTTCATGTGATAAATATGTCAATGATTAGAACATGAAGCTATTACTGAATTTGTCTTTCTCAACTATAACTACCTAGAGAAGTCTAGGTCAGGTACAGCATTGACTTCTTTGAATTGTTTTCCTGTACGATACTCCATAGAACGATTTATTAGGTAACAGAGGAGCTTTGAACTCCCAATGCTAGCCTGGACCTCAGCACCTCTGCCTTACCTATAGCAGAAACTTCTATAAAGGCATTGCATAGGTCCCTAGTGTGCTTTCTGCTCCCTACGTTCCAGAGTATCACAAGAGTGTTACTTGGATTTGTACTACGTGAGATATTGAATGTGTCCCCATGGTGGCTGGAAAGATGATTCACTTTTTAACAACACTCTTTCCATACACAGAACACACATGGCCTGCAACAATCTCCATTCATTCTAATTCCAGGGAGCCTGACACCTTCCTCTGGATTCTGTGCATAGCAGTCATACATATAGTACACAGAAATTCAAACATAATTAAAAGAACATTCCTGTGATTGTATACAGAGAAGTAACTTGCAGAAAATTCTTTGCGTAACTGTTTAGCTATATATTCTAATTTCTATTGAATTCTGATTATACGATGAGATGGTCTACAAAATGTTTATCCCGATTTTTCTATGTATTTAGAATTTTGTAAGTAATAATACTTGTAAGATAATCGACAGTAAAATTCTCCTTTTTCTATGTATAGAATTCTACTGAAGATTCCCCAACCAAACTTCATATTGATAAAATACCTTCTTTGCGTATTATGGAAAATTCACAATTCTTCCATGAATCACATAAACACACACTACTTATCTCTGCGCATAGGCCCTCATGTGTTGTGGGATGAGAATTCCAGTGGCCCTATTTGGGAGGTTACCTCGCCAAAACAGGTAAAGGGATCTGATTTTTTCCTTTGGGAACAAATTCCTCATTGTGATCCAGGAATTTGGAATACTTCAGAAAGATCATTGCTGTAAAAGGAAAAGCTAGGATTGCATTCTTCTGGAGTGGAATATGTATTGATCTATTTCAGCAAGGTTTGGGAAGGGAGATTGTTAATGTAGTTTGAAGTAAGTGAATCATTTCTTTCTTTTGATCATACTTCCTTGTCTTCAGAAATTGATTTTAGATTTTATGCTTTAGACAACAATATGCTGCAAGCTTAATGGTAGTCCAAGAAGACTTTAGTGAAGTTGAAATTATCCTGATTACCTAGTGTTTTCTTTGTCTCTTTGCATTTTCCCTCTTAGCCCTACTTTGGATCACTTAATAGTTGTGTTTCATAAAGGTGGGACAGTATTATTAAGTATTCACCTCAACGTCATTGCTGGTCATATAAAAGTATGTTGCATATAATTATATACACATACAATATGCCATACAAAGGCTAATGATAAATAATTGGTGGGTGTCATTTGTACACTTTCCATTACTTTAGCGCTAACTCATTTCAGGTACAGTTTTGTGTTCCTCAGGATTTCTGTTGCTCTTAATTTTACTATAAACTCATATGCGCTAGTATCTTTTTACTACTTTATTTATTTCCTTTATATCCTGATTGCAGTCCCCTCCCAACCCATCTTTACAAGTCCCATCTTCACAACCCCCTCTTGCCTCCTCTGCCTCAGAAAAGTGTAGACCTTCCATGGACACCAACGCACTCTCATGTATTAATTCACAACAGTAATATGTATATCTCCTTCCTGAAGCTAGACAAAGCAGCCCAGCTAAAAGAAAGCAATCCAGTTGTAGACAACAGAGTGAGAGCCAGCCCCTCACCAATTGTTCGGGGACACACATGATGATCAAGCTGCACATCTGCTTCATAAATTTAGGTGCCTAGATCCAGCTGCTGAAGCATGTGAAGGGCCTGGTTCTGCAGATTCAAAGCTGAAAGATCACCATGACAAAAGGCAACAGCAGGATACCAGGATATAGAAGCAGAGGCATCTCTGGGAGGTTCCACTGTTGATGGTGTAGCAAAATCCAGAGGCCTTGAACCAGATCAGTGACTTATTTCAATGTACATTTGCAAGTGAAGTTGTTTGGACAAAAGGGTATACTATGTGACATACTATGGCACAACAAATCTCAGAGTGAATTTTTAGATGTTTTTAAATTTTAGTTTTATTTTTTAATTTAAATTTAAAAGCCTTATTTAATTTTTAATTTTTTTTTAAATTTGGGGAAGGGAGTTACCAGGGGAGAGAGCAGATAGGGAAGGATTGAAAATGAGTGTTACTGTGTTGCATGATGGTAAATTCACAGAGAATCAACAAAGAGCATACATTTTGAAAAG
>JADRCD010000290.1:0-14502 GCA_019843815.1 Montemys delectorum
TTAGAAATTTAACTACACATGTTTCCATCCCAAGCCCTACAAACCATTCAGACAAAATGTTCTCTATTATCCTGGGTCCAGATGCAAGAGGTCCATGGTAGTCAATGCTCTGTAATTAAATGAGATTTCAGGCCAAGCTTCTAATCCCATGAGACACAGAATGCGCAGCTGTACTAATAACTTGGCTGATTATATGGAAGGCCAGCCGAGTCCTTATTCCTTTATGTATATGCACACATACACATGCGCACATGCTTTCCCATTTATGTTTTTAAAGCCAACAACAATTGAAACACACGGTTCTCATTCTATCTTTAAATATGGGAAATAATATTAGATTAAGTTAATGTAATCACTAACATCATGTTCTGTAAATTGAAAACTAATGCGGCTTTGTCTCCCAGACTGCTGGAGAAACCAGGATTTGCAGAACACCCAGATCTATACTTTTCAATGATAAAAATATATGTAGCCCACTTAGAACAAGGTGTATGAGTTATGATTTTATTGTGTTTGATTTATAGGCTTCCTTAGTCCTTATTAAATTTAAGTTTTTACGATTGAGGAAAGGCCTTAAAGAAAACATATTCTGTGGTTAAAGATGCATCCCACATGTGCTGGCTTGGCAATTTAAAAGGCAGGAACACTCCTCCGTGTGCCTCCATGGCACGACCAACACTCTAATCACAGGACTGAGGTTAGTAGGGCTGGGGTAGAAGGTACCAGTATTTGGAATACATGCTGAGAGCAATTCTAACTTTTTTCAAGTCTGATGTTAATGTCAAAATCTAGTCTAGGACAAAAAAAAAAAAACAATACAGAAACGCTTTGAAGCATTATGTAAATGTTTGCCTTTTACCTATTTTTTTTTTTTTTTTTTTTGAGGTACTGAGGATTCAACCCAGGTCCTTGCACATTTTGAATACCCCTAGCTTGTGTCATGGCAAGGTCTTCCCTGAGAATATATTCAGAATAGCAATGCCCAAACCTATCAAGAGCTGGACAGAACCTTATAGATGTGCAGCTAGAGAAGGATGGTGCAGAGGCAGACACTCTCAGCCTAGAATTCGAGGTCATATTCCTGAGAACAACTTTGTCTTCAGCACTTTGGTCAACCTCAAGCATCCATGTTCTGGCTCTGACACCACTGAAGGATGGAAACACTCCTTTAACTTGTTCAAACACCACCCCCCCCTCCTCCCCCAGGAATCTTCATCGGAGATCTAGGCCCTGTCTATTTGGGGAATGTTTCTGGGGGCTCTAAGGGACTGTCTCTGCACACTTCCGCAACTTTGTATCTTTTCTATCAGTGATTATGTTCTGTCCCGCCTTCTATACTACTGAGACAGGGACAGGCAGATTCATTCTCTATTTTTTTTTTTTGTCTTCTCTCTTAAGTTGTTCTTGCTTCTTCCTTCTTCCCTACCCACTTTACTGCAATTGCCAGACCTTGTTGAGCCTCTCTTCTCAGTGTCTTTCGAAATTGTTGTTTCTCTATGTTCCAACAGTCTTCTATGAGTCCAGGTCTTGATAATTGAATTATTTTTGCCACTCAAGTCTTGTCCCACCATCTCCTAACTTATCTGGTCCTTACTCTTCAGCCAGAATGATGCTTTTTACAATGCTGATAACCACATTCCCTGCCCAACGCTTCAGTGCCTTCTCCCGTCTAAGCGCCTTAGCGTGGCTCACTGTGTTCTGTGAGCATCTTCCCCCTTCTATCCCACACTTGCCCCACGCTTTACACACCAGATATCATTCCTGCTACTTTCTTCGTGGAGGAAAGCCCTCTTGGGGCTTTGTCTATGTTTCCTAGTACTCGGCCTGGACCTTCTCCAGGTTAATCCCCCCGATGCTGTGTTCAGCTTAGACACCATATTGGCCTGGATCTCTTCCTCTCTCCACGTCATCTTGTCCTTCTCTCCCTTCAAGTTTTGTCCTTTTCTCATACAGTCACTAGCCATTGTTATACCTAATCCCCTCCCCCACAGTCTTCTTTCCATCCTGAGATTAGAAACTCCTCAAGAATAAACAGTATTCTTATCTCTTCTCCTTAGATCCTTATTACCCAGTTCCAAGCCTGACATAGCCAAGTCGTCTAACGGTTCCTGGGTAAACCGTTATTTTTGTGTCTTGGTTACATCTTGACTCAGTGCCTTGCACACAGGAGATGTCCAATACCATTTTGATGAGTCTGACTCAACTGACACGTTGTTCAAATTGTTGAATAGGAAGCAAAGGCCTTTAATTCGAGAATAACACAGTTGGCTGGTTTAAGAACTACTAGGAGGTTTATTTTCTGAAAATAGATTTGACTGGCTGGTCCGTGACATGAAGATGATAGAATAAACAGATCATATTATGGTTGTTATTATTATTTTTGATGTAGAACTTCTATGGGGGCAACTACATCTATTTAATGCCCCCAAATTGTCTGCTAACGAGTTTCTCAAGAATAAAAGTGACCATATGATAATTATATTAATAACAACTGTTAACATGCTGCTTACATTCTTTACGTTGCCAGTAATTTACTCCTCATAGTGGGGTTATGAAGAAGCTACTGAGCCTCCTATGCGGTAGATAAGGCAAAAGGAGGTTAACTAAGTCTCAAAGTCACAAAATTGAAGAATTTGGCAGAGCTAGAATCCGAACCTCCATGGACTTTCTTTGGCTTCTTCTTGTTTCCCCGAGACTCTGCTGTGGAGATTGTGAGTTTCTGAGTTACACAAGAGCCTGGGAAGTCTTGTGAGGGCAGTGTGTGTAGCTCTACAGAAACAAGGTCAGCCTCCTGTCGTACCTGCTGGACTTGATTTTAATAAAGCACTGTGAGCAAGGCATGAGAGAAATGGGAGCAATTTGGAAATAAATTACTTCCATTATGCTGCAGGATCTCCTATGTACTGTGGCATTTAGGAATTATTCACAGATGTATGTTTACAGTTAAAAAATCAACTATACTGTGCTCAATTATATGAGGGGAAAACTCTAGTAAACAGTTTATAATTGGATTGAAATTAAGATAAATTTAGGATAATGAAGGAAAATGTCTTAACAGCAAGATTTATAGACTGTGTGCAAAACTCCCATTGGAAGTGAAAGAAACCCAGTATTTTGAGATGCAAAATTTACATGCGCATGAGGAAAATAGATTATGTGTTCAATCAATTTCCATGTAGTCATGAAATTCTTTTGAAATCACTTAGGGTATAGACGTGGGTTACTCAAGAGGCAGATATGAATGTTTGCTCTCATAATGTCCTAAACTAATTGCTAAGAGAGATTTTAACTTCTATGAAATTTAGTTAAAGGCTTCAGTAACTTACAGTTTACTTGACTGTAGGTAAGATCTGTTAAGAGAATATTAGGGATGGGCATACTATGTTCATAAACTGAGAGAACTGATTACAACTTGTTTTTCTGGAAAGATGGTACACTTAGTAACGGAAGATACGGGCTCCCAGAAGTTTGGTCTTTTCAAAGAAGAGAGACATGGTTTGTTTTTCTCTTCTTCTAATCCTAGGTTTTAAATGTAGTCACCCATTTATGGAACATAATACACAAAACCTTAAACTAGATTGTTTTATTTTTTATTTATTTTGTCATATTCTTTAAAATTTATAAAATATTGACAATAAAAATGAGTATTATAAAAGTTGTTTGATATAAAACAATCAGTTGAACACTCTTATGTAGATGCTTTCCTACAGCAATACTGAAAATACATAGATTTTTCTCAATAAAAATTTTAAATAACTCCAAACATATTAGAAGTATATTTTAAAATAATACATCACTACTGTTTTTTTTAAATGAACATAAATAAAGTCTTTTTGTTTGTTTGTTTTGTTTTTAGTAGAGTTTAAAATCTTGGCTCTTACTGGGTACAAGCCCAAAATAAGAACAATTTTTAGACATTGGAGTTCATTGTGATAAAGCTATACTTCAATGACCCTCACATCACCAAAGGATTTTACCTCCATAGTAGCTAAGTTAAGAGTTGACAGTTCTGCTGCACCAAGGAGTGAATTGTAGACATGACTTTTGGATGCAGATTTCCTGCTATGGTCAAAGCTATTTGACTGAAGTGAGAGTCTTCACTCTCAGCCCACAGATAGCAGGTTACATTCATTTAAGAAATGGTGTGTGTGTTAAGATAGTCTATCCATGAAGTCATTCACCAACTGTTTCAAACAACAATGGTTCTACTTGGAGGGTGGCACAGGCATTAGGTGAGGGTAAGAATCTGGTTCACTGACTGCAATGATTTTGAAAAGCATTCATCTCAGAGAAAGAGTAACTTATAAAGTCCTCTTCTTCAAAACTGATACAATAGTTACAAACATCAAGCAAAGCATTCAGTCTCACACTTTGTTGTTCTCTTACAAGCCACCTCCGAAGTTAATTGTTTACGTTTCTTTTGGCTGTATAAATACTTTTGAAATATGTAAGTTGTTCTGAAAACCATAGTATAGTATAAAAACATCAAATGAACAATCCTACTAATAGAGAGGCTGAGATAGGAGAAGCATGATTTTAAGATCATTATATGGTACCCAGCAAGATACTGTTGGGTACAAACAAGAAGAAAGTATATATGGATTGTAAAATATTCGACCTATTCCTCCAATTACCAAATTAGAGAGATGATAACCAACACATTTCCAATTCCTCATACTTTTGAATTTGAATTGATTAGGATATGTTGGTAATATTAATTTTCATATTAAGATATTAAGAAAAAGTAATTGTTACTTCCTGTTATTTTGGTTGTTAGAGGTAGAATTAGGTTTGTGTGGGTTTGTTGAAAGATTACTTTCTTGTTTCTTCTAGGGTGTAGTTTTGCTCCTTATGTTGGTGTTTTCCATCTATTATCCTTTGTAGGGCTCGATTTGTGGAAAGACATTGTGTAAATTTGGTTTTGTCATGGAATATCTTGTTTTCTCCATCTATGGTAATTGAGAGTTTTGCTGGGTATAGTAGCCTGGGCTGGCATTTGTGTTCTCTTAGGGTCTGTATGACATCTGCCCAGGATCTTCTAGCTTTCATAGTCTCTGGTAGGAAGTCTGGTGTAATTCTGATAGGCCTGCCTTTATATGTTACTTGACCTTTTTCCCTTACTGCTTTTAAAGTTCTTTCTTCGTTTAGTGCATTTGGTGTTTTGATTATTATGTGACGGGAGGAGTTTCTTTTCTGGTCCAGTCTATTTGGAATTCTGTAGGCTTCTTGTATGTTCTTGGGTGTCTCTTTCCTTAGGTTAAGGAAGTTTTCTTCTATAATTTTCTTGAAGATATTTGCTGGCTCATTACATTGGGAATCTTCACTCTCTTCTATACCTATCGTCCTTAGGTTTGGTCTTTTCATTGTGTCCTTGATTTCCTGGATGTTTTGGGTTAGGAGCTTTTTGATTTTTGCATTTTCTTTGACTGTTGTGTCAATGTTTTCTATGGTATTTTCTGCCCCTGAGATTATCTCTTCTATCTCTTGTATTCTGCTGGTATTGCTTGCATCTATGACTTCTGATCTCTTTCCTAGGTTTTCTAACTCCAGAGTTGTCTCCCTTTGTGATTTCTTTATTGTTTCTACTTCCATTTTTAGATCCTGGATGTTTTTATTCATTTCCATCACCTGTTTGATTGTGTTTTCCTGTAGTTCTTTAAGGGATTTTTGTGTTTCCTCTTTAAGGGCTTCTAGCTGTTTACCTGTGTTTTCCTGTATTTCTTTAAGGGAGTTATTTATATCCTTCTTCATGTCCTCTATCATCATCATGAGAAATGATTTTGGATCCAAATCTTGCTTTTCCAATGTGATGGGGAATCCAGCACTTGCTATGGCAGGAGAATTGGATTCTGATGAAGCCAATTAACCTTGGTTTTTGTTGCTTATTTTCTTACACTTGCTTCCTGCCATCTGGTTATCTCTAGTGCTACCTGCCCTGGTTAAATCTGACTGGGGCCTGTTATTCCTATCATCCTGGTTGTGTCAGAACTCCTCAGAGTCAAGCTGTCTCTGTGATCCTGTGATTTTGTGATCCTGTGATCCTGGGCCCCTTTGAGCACCTGGGAGTAGAGCATCTTCTGGGTATTATGGAACTTGCTGCAGAGTTTGTGCCCAAGGTCTGCTCAGAGCACTGGCCCAGACAGACTGGAAGGAACCCGTGCCACTGGGCTGGTAGAGTTCCTGTGTGCCTTGGTCCAGCTGGTCCCAGTTACTCCCTGTGTTGGGACCGATGTGTCCTCCTCACCTCTGATCCTATGGTCATGGGCATGTTAGAGTGCCTGGGAGTGGAGCTTTCTCTGGGTTTTGTGGGACTAGCTGTGGAATTTGTGCCAAAGGTCTGCTTAGGGTACCGGCCCAGACAGACTGGAAGCCAATTAGATTGTTTTAAATATTAGTAAGATGGAGTAGGTATTTTGCTGGGTATTGCTTAGGTAGTTATGAAATGTGATCAGGACTAACACAATGTGGGTATGTTTTAAGGTGACTTTCTGGTCTCTGTGGGAATCTATGAGAGTGGTTTTGTTATGTTATGTCAAGGTGGAACTCCATATTATAATTCCCTGTAAGTATAATTGTATTACTTTCTTCTTCTCCATATGTGCATGTGCTATTGATAACATTTGAAGACTCACATGTGATGTGGGTTCTTTGAGTGTGAAGAAGTCTTTTTCTTAGCTCTTGGTGGACTTAGGGAGTAGATACCAAGGTCATATCACCAAAGTGACCCAAGCCATTGGCTTCCAAGTTTGACTTCTCAAGCCAAGAAGAAGGAAATGCATGCAAGGAATAAGCAGAGTTAATGTAGCTTTGTCAAAAGACAGTGAGAGAGAAATGCTGAGATTGGGAGTGGACTACAGGGAAGAAAAATCTCCATGTTGCACAATCCAGTGGGCTTCCGTGGGCCTTAAGTGGGAATTGGACGGAGAATGAGGTAGCCTTTACTGCTACTAGTCATTTTTGGGAGCGTCCAATAAAGACTCACCTGAGGAAGGATGTACTTCACTCAGGATCCTTTTTCCCAACCAAAGAGTCTACTTATTCCTTCAGGGCAGATGTTATGTATGCCATAGGACTAGATTGTGATCCATTATAGGCCCTGCCCTTACAGCCTGCTTTACTCCCATCTCTGTAAAAAACTACTTATGCATTGTTACAGGTTTTTATTGAAGAGTTCTCAATTTAGGGGCACATGGATTCACAGGTAAAATCAATTCTACCAAATCTTACTGGGAATTACTGGTTAATTCTTTTCAATTGCTACAAGTATTTGTTGATTTTTATAGGCTAATATTGACCTAGGAAAATAGAATTTTAAAAAAGATCAAATTTGCAGGAGAAAGAAGTATAAGGAGATAGATAACTAGATTCAATATGATGTGTGGCCAGATTTTTTCTTTAAGTTAATGAATCTTTGAAGAACAAGTAAGAGAGAAGAAGACCATTAGAAAATATCTGTATGCATATAAGCATTATTTGCATGTGAACTGTGAAAAATGGACAAAATAATAAAAAGCTACTAAACAAAAAGCAGAGGAAAGAGTAACAGCATGTACTTAGTTTTGTTTGATGACAAACAAAAACCCAAGCAATAAGAAAATCTCTAGGACAAGTCCTAGAGCGTGTGGATGCACGCTTTAATCCTTGCACTGGGGAGGCTGAGGCAGGGGAACTTTGATTTTTAAAGCCAGTGAGTGAGATTGTCACGACAAAAAA
This sequence comes from Montemys delectorum, assembly GCA_019843815.1. Taxonomy (NCBI): domain Eukaryota; kingdom Metazoa; phylum Chordata; class Mammalia; order Rodentia; family Muridae; genus Montemys; species Montemys delectorum. The sequence goes on from JADRCD010000290.1 coordinate 7,714, forward strand.
CAAAAATTCATGGAACAGCCTTAGGATGGATGTACACAGGGAGTGGAGGAGTTGGGGGTTTTCTGCTCATTGTCCGGAATGGGTTTGCAGATACCTAGTCCCTCTCACTTCCAGCAGCATGGGCCTCGGTGCCAAGGACTGCTTCTACAGAAGGACTAGATTTAACAGTAAAACAAGGAAGAGAATTGGGCCAGACCATACTTCCGTATGAACATCTACCATCTTACACTAGTGGGCTCAGCAGGCTGGGTGGGGCCTTAGGGAGTTGTATAACCCAACTCAATTGCCACACTCTGTTTCACCCAGAAGAGACACTGCACAGGTTCAGCTGTGTCTGAAGAAACCCAAGGCTTGTTGACATTGTGATCATTTGTGGTTATAATCCTCTGGCACAAAGCTTGTTGTAAATAATATTTGGCAAAAGGGAAACAATGAATAATGTTGACATTTGTGGCTGTAGTGTAGTACCTGGACAGTATGTGAATTTATGCCTATGGCATGGGTAGAGTACGCCAGGCTATCCCAAATGTTTGGTAGGTATGAGGTAATATAACTCTCCAGTACAGAAATGGCATTTCTCTAGTTAATATTGGCTATACACCCGGGCAGTGGTGGCGCACGATTTTAATCCCAGCACTTGGGAGGCAGAGACAGACGGATTTCTGAGTTCGAGGCCACCCTGGTCTATAGAGTGAGTTCCAGGACAACCAGGGCTACACAGAGAAATCCTATCTCTGGGGGGAAAAAAAATCCAATATTGGTTATACAAGTCAAAGTTTGTCTCGGTTTCTCATATGAAAGTCCGGTTAAGGTGCACTCCTTCTTAACTATAGTCAGGATCCCTGATCTCTTTCAGGGGATACAGACCCTGGCAGCTTGGTTGAAGAAGATACAACCCCAGGCTCAGTCTTATTGTAAGTATCGAGCCTGTTGCCCAGATCAGCACAGAGGAAAGAGGATGAGGCTAGCAGAGAACTCTAGCTTCCTGTATCTAGGGCTCCCCTGTTTGGTTACCATCATCACATAGTCATCACAGCATCCTTCCGTGGCTACATCTCCATTTGAGCCCCATGGCCAGAGATTCTCTGCCTCAAACCCAACCCAAACCTGAGCTGCTGAAGTCCCTGTTATTATGTAGTCCAGGGATCCCACACATAGTGGGAGCCTGGTGTTTTGAGGGATGGCTGGCAGCTTGGCTCCTGCTGGTCCTGGCAGCTGTTATGGTTAGAGATTGCAGTGTGATGCAAAGGGAGCCATTTGAAAGTGTTTGTACCTTATCATTTCCAAGGAATCTCTGCTCTTGAGACAATCAGTGCTCTCAAGCTGTCTGTCAAGTTCATGTACTCTTTATTGTAAACATATCCAAGCACTGAGCAGAGAAAACTCACCACAAACGATATTATTTGTAGAGCTCAATTTCCCCATCTCTGGATCTTTTTGTTACTCTTTCTTACCCTGTCAGTTTGGGGACATCGCTGGCCCCAAGGAACTGGCTCTTTAAAACGCTTTACACTTTTGCTTTGGAGCTACTGGGCAGCCTCTGTTAGGCGAGTTCAATGTTTGATGGTGAGTAGGTCACTTCCCATGGATTATCAGCTTCCTGTCCTGGTCTAAGGTCAAAGACGCTACCTTCTGGGGACATCTTGCCTTATACCTGTATTTTGTCCAGCAAGGAGACCGGAGGGACACTCTGTGAACAAACAGATCTGAGGGGATTACGAAGGGTAGATTTCTTCATTACACATTGTTACATAAAATACACTGTGTGTCCGGGAAAGTAGTTTGGTGGAAGAGTGCTTACATAGAATAAGGATGGTCCAGGGTTTTACTTCTGTACTGTGACATAGTACAGGATATATAGCAATAATAATAATAATAATAATAATAATAATAATAAATAATAATATATAATAATATATAATAAGATATAAAATTAGATATATAGTGAAAAGTATATAAATATGATAAAACAAATATACCTAATCTTATTTTCCTGCTCTGATAATGATACCCTTATAATAACAGGAGCAAAAAATTGCATGCAAAGCTATGGTTTCTTTGTGCCTTCAATTTTAATAAAAGACCCTGTTTCAGGAGAAAAAAAGGGAACACAATAGAGGAAATTCTACTCCGGCCTCCCTGTGCACATGTACAAATACACAGAGTAGGGTGCTGGGAAGAGAGAGGAGAGAGGGAGAATTCGTATCGAGGTACAGATACAATTTAAAATATATATGCAAATCTAGAGGCTAAACGTGAAATGTTAAAATCTTGAAATATTCCCAGGCATCCTAAATGACGTGTTAGTTGAGAACATGGGAACCAAGAATAAGCAGGGAGACCTGGAAGAAAGGAGTCTTAGTATAACTGAGAAACAAGGCATTGTTATCGCGGGGTCTGATGCATTCCTGTTATTTTAAAGGAAGTCTTTTGAACCATTTGTCTCTTCTCTTAACCCAATCCTGCATGCCTTCTAAACCAATGCCCTACCCACCGCTGTCCTTCTGAACTTTGGAACCAGTCAAGCTGTTGTTCTCAGGACATTTCCTTCTTCACTCTGCAGGAGAGGTAGAGGCATTTCCCTTCTGCCTCAAGGCGTGAGGGTGCACAGAAGTGTCACAGTTTTGACCACACTTTCTCTGAATGCCAGATCCTCACAAAGAGGTGTACGTTGGTGTGCTGCAGTAAATGTCCCTGTGCGATGATAAGATGTGGGGTCCTCAGAACTCTCTTCTGCCTGGCTTTCCAGATGCATTGTTCCCATTGATCCTCATTACAAATGCCAGAAGAATCTGCAGGTCCTTAGAGTAGACTAGGTCTTCTCCACCCTGTGTGGTGATTTGAATGAGAATGACCACTGTCTCCAGTTAGCTGAGTGTTTGGGAAGGATTTAGAGTTAGAGAGTTGTTTCACTAGGGGCAAGCTTTGATGTTTCAAAAGCCCACCCAGTTCCCAGTAAGCGCTCTGCCTCCTACTTGTGGCTAAGGATGTAAGTTCTCAGCTACTGCTCCAGCACCACACTTGGCTGTCGGATGCTATGCTCCCTGCCGTGATGGTCACAGACTCTAACCCTCAGGAACTATGAGCCCCTTTCTTCAGTAAGACACCTTGGCCATGTGTCTCTTCACAGCAACAAAAAAGTAACTAAGACGCTTGGTTTTCACCTGTGTGAATATGCCTTCTACATAATAAATCTATCTTGTTTTGTTTATAATATTACATGTGAAAAGAGACCCAAAATAACTTTCTACCCAGCGTAGGGATTCCTGGGGATAAGCATCCAGCCTCAGAAAAAGGCTTTCTTTAAATACTCTAGGGTATACGTGGCCCAGTCATGTGACTCAGTCATGGAAGGTCCTATCACCTTTGGCATTTGATAATCACATTATCATTAGGAAGAGTCAGGCAGAAACTACATATATTTGTAATCAAAGCAATTAAAGAAATGAAAACACAGGACTGTGTCCAAGGCACACAGTTAGAAGTCGAGATGAACCAACCGTTAGCTTGAGTAAGACAGACTTATTGTCCTCATGGGGCCTGTTTACCAACACCCAGCCTGGTTTTTGTTCTGAATAACGGACTGATGATTGAATGTTTAGCAAGAAAGGGCACTAGGCCATTGTAATAGATTACTCTCCTCAGGCAAATTATCTACTAATTGTAGGTACACATTTACAATGAAGGGTTTAGATATAAATGCCCCCAGACACTGTTTAAGAGCATGCCAGTTTAGTTAATTTTCCTCATGCTATTCAGCGGAATTGACTGGGAATACCGTGGAGTAAATCAAGTTCTGCAGACTTTGCCATTTTCTTTGAAATTTGAATGTGAAGTCTTAGTTGGAATTTAAATACTTATCATTTCATTTGATCAATAACCCCATGGGGAATGTAGCATTTACTTCTATTATTTTTACATGGATTTGCTTGTGGTCCTAGGGATTGAGTCTAGTCCCTTGCACCTATTATATGAGCCGTAGACCTCCCCAGTCCTATTCCTTTTTTAAAGAAGGGGGCGGGTTGAAGCTTGGAGAGGTTTTGTATCTCGCTTTAGGTAACATGGGCAGTACTGACAGCAATATGACCTTGTCCATGTATGAAGTTGCTGTTATCTCAAACTGCTCTGACAGGCAAGAACTCCGTTCTTCATCACTTTGGGAGGAGAGTGACTCAATTGCCAGGGAGCCCATGATGATTATACACATCTGGACAGGCAAGACTCTGCTGCAATAACACCAGCCCATCAAATCAGCACACATTTATTTCTCATTTGCCCTGTGTGTTCATCTTATACCAGCTAGAGACGCCCTTGGGAGTTTGCTTCTTAGTGCCACCAAGACGGTGCTCTTGTGCTCTATCATCCTGCGTCTTTCTCCACAGTGCTGGGATTATAGGTGTGCACCACTGTATCTAGCTAGTGGCTAATGGGACATAGCGTTAGCATGGGTGTTGCCTACTAGCCAGACCAGTACTCTCTTTTTTTCAAGACAGGGTTTCTCTGTGTAGACACACTCTGTAGACCAAACTGGCCTCAAACTCACAGAATTCCACTGGTCTCTGCCTCTCAAGTGTTGGGATTAAAGGTGTGCACCACCACTGCCCAGCAGACAAATGCCATCTCTGAATTCAGCTTTGAGATCCATCAAATATGCAGAAAAAATAATATTTTGCTAGCTTTAAATATTTTCAATCAAATTACTTGTAGGATAAGATCATTGTTTTGTCCTGTGTATAATTTTAAATTATCAGAATGATATTTATTCTTTTGCATGAGTTTTGTATTAATGTTATAACAGGTCACAAAAAACCTCCCAGCTTAAAACAAGGTCAATGTGTTCTTTTCCAGTCCTGGACCTCAAAGGCCCAGAACTTAGGTATCAGTAGTGCTGCTTTTCTGCCTAAGCCCTCTGGGAAGAATTAGTTTCCTTGACTTTTTCAATTTCTGTGGCCCTTTTATCTCTTCTCTGTCTCCTCTCTTCACAGTTGCTCCTACTCCCTCCCACCCCCTGCTGATCTCCCCAGATGCCTGTTGGGACAACATCTGACCCCTTACCAAAACGAAGCCAATTTTCCTGTCTCCACACTCACAACAGAATTACATCTTCAAAATCCCCTTTCCCAACATAAGGACAGCATCTTTTCAGTTTCCAGAGATTAGGATATGGACTTTTATTTTTTAATGGAGAAAAATATTATTCACTCATTACATTTTTTAAAAAAGATTTGTGATAAGTAACACTTTACTCTTAAAATAATCATTGTGTAAAGTCCTTAGAGGTACCGCAAAGAACAAACACACAGACAAAAGGGCAAAATACCAAATGTAAATATAAAAGTCACAGTAGGGACATCACAAAGCTATTGTTCTGCAGTTTTGGTTCCCATGGTAAGGACTCAGAGAGTTAATTTCTTTCTCCTTCATACCTGCTTGCTGGCTGATCCAAGTTCAATCCCTCATGACTCTGGCATTGGGTATACTGACATTTACAGATCCTTTTGCTGATCTGGGGGTCTTCCCTGATGATTCCAACGTCCTCCAGGTTGCTGTGCTGGGTTTCTTCTTCTGGGTCATTCCCCATCACACCATTCTTCCCCGGCCTTTGCCCTCCATGTGTAGCAAAGGCTGCACAGACATGAGGGGCCTGTTGAAGAAGCTGAAAAAGTCTGGGAACTTGCAGGTTGTCAAGATTGGAAGGGGCGGGCACTTGTCTGTGGGTTATTCTCTCTGTTTCTCTGTCTCTCTCTGTCTCTGTCTGTTTCTTTCTCACTCTTATTTATCAGACACTCCCTCGTTGTGGCTATCCAAGTCTGGCATCATCTAGTCTTGCCTTAAGACCAAGGATCATGGAGTCAGATTCCAGCATATACTAGCAGCTACTAAAACAGAAAGCTGTGGAGGAGGCTACCTGTTTATTCAAACTTCCCTGGTAGGCCTTGCAGTTGTTCTCCTCCAGAGGAGGGAGTTAGACTGGCTCTTGCCCCATTGTCTTAACAAAGCTCTTCTGTGTGCCAGGAAGGGAGGCACCCTAAGGGGACTATGTGCATAGGATGCCTACCTTTTGTTCTAACTTACCTATTTAGTTGATATAAATTATTTGTAATTACTTATTGGATATAGTATTATGATTGACTACAAATATTTGTTGGTTAATGATCAAAGCAGAGTAGTTGGCATTTTCAATTTCCTCTAACGATGATTTTATGTGAGGTGCCTTCAACCTTCCTCTTTTAGCTACTTGTAGATTCTTGTTATATGTGGTAGATTATAGTTGCTCTACTGTGCTGTAGAGCCCCCAAACAACTTTTCTTCTTCTAACTATAGTTTATAAATGAGAATTCGAAAAAAATCCCCAAAGCACACGTGGAGGAAGACACTATCATCAAGAAATGATGTTAAATAACAACAATTAGATATTCATGTGTACAGAACTAAATTAGACCTGTATCTATTACCTTGTACCAAAAAAAAAAAACAAACCAAACCAAAGAAGCCCTTCCAAATGGATCAACAACCTCTGTGTGAAACCTGGAGCATTAAAATTGCTACAAGAAACCATAAGTAGAGTCCCCTTAGGAATATGTGTAAGAAAGGATGTTCTCAACAGGACTCTATTTGCCCAGGAATTAAGGTCAACAATTGACAAGCGGGGCATGACATTAAAAAGCAAGGAAACATCAAATTAAGAAGAAGCCTTTTCTAGGGAGATAACATCTGACAGACAATATCCTGAATATATAAAATACTCAAAAAACAAAGTCAAGGAAACACATAATTCAATTAAAAATG
>JADRCD010000291.1:28364-35854 GCA_019843815.1 Montemys delectorum
TATTTTGAGTAAATGTTGGCTCCCACAGTCTGAGGACTTGGCTGGTGGGGCTGGAGGTTGTGGCAGATGCTGGCAGAGTTGTGGTAATTTCTAAGCCCACCACGGACAGTTCCCTGGTTGGCTATGTCTATGTTACCATAGACATTTCCGTTCTGCTTATGTGGATATGGGTCAAGGGGCAGCAATCTGTGTTTTGCAAAGCTAGTTGGGCGACCAAGAGATGGCTCACAAAGCTTAAAAGTGCATCCTGCTTTTGTACGGGACCGGAGTTTGGCTTCCCGTACCTATATTGGGTAGTTCACAACCGCCCGTAATTCTAATTCCAGTAAGATCCAATGCTTCTGGCCTCTACAGACACCTGTGCTCCCATGCAGATACCCCTTGCCCTGTTCGCCACATAACTAAAACACTATTTTTTTTTTAAGATTTATTTATTTATTTTATGTATGAGTACACACTGTAGTTGTACAGATAGTTGTGAACCTTCATCTGGTTGTTGGGAATTGAACTTAGGACCTCTGCTCGCTCTGGTCAACCCCACTCACTCAGTCCCTGCTGGCTCTGGCCCAAAGATTTAATTATTATTATAAATAAGTACACTGTAGCTGTCTTCAGACGCACCAGAAGAAGGTGTCAGATCTTATTATGAGTGGTTGTGAGTCATCATGTGGTTGCTGGGATTTGAACTCAGGACCTTAGGAAGAGCAGTCAGTGCTCTTACCGGCTGAGCCATCTTGCCAGTCCCTAAAACAATATTTTTTTTAAAAAAGCTGTTTGGGAGGGCCAGGGGGAGACAGTTCAGTGGGTAAAGTGCTCCCTGTGCAAGCATATGAGTGTGAGTTCTGATCCCCAGCACTCATTTAAAAAATCCAGGTATGACAGCATACATCTTTAACCCTAGTGTTGGAAGCAGAGAGAAGGTGGATCCCTGGAGCATGCTGGCCAGATAGTCTGACCAAATTGGTCAGTTCCAGATTAAGTGAGAGGTCATATCTATCTCAGAGCCACTGAAGAAGGCGCATGATGTTTCCACACACACGCACATGCACATGCACATGCACAGAGTTATGTGGGATAACATTAGGCTCGGTGCTCAAGCAGGCTGTCTGAGAGTCAAGGAATGGCCCCTCACTTGTGTCAGTCTCAAAACTTTGCCCCCTTTCTGACATTATCTTTGCTCCTCAGGAGTCTCCAAGAACCAGCCAGCAAGATAAGAAGGATGTTTCTCTCGACTCAGATGCTGATCGTCCCCCAACTCCCGGCAAGCTGTTCAGCCAGGGTGCAGACAGTAGTGTGGGCAGTGCCAATGGCAGCAAGTCCCAAGGAAAAGGGGAAAGTTCCTGGAACCCACAGAAAGAAAATGAGAATAGCAATCCCAAGGCTTCTTCAAGTCAGGTGGCTCCTGAGTTGGACCCTGGGGGTGATCAGCCTTCCAGGGCTTCTAAAAAGGAGCAGGCAGAGGACCCAGTGGAGGCAGGGGAGGAGGCTTCCAGGAGGGAAAGTACAACCAAGGAGCCAAAGGAGGCTTCTGCCTTGGAGGAGAACACCTCAGATGTCAGTGAGGTAAGTCCCTTGTCCCAAGGCTGTGGCCAGCCGCAGCCCACTGCTGCTGTCTCTAGCGCCTTACAACTTCCTGCAGCCCACCGCTGCTGTCTCTAGCCCCTTATAAGTTCCTGCTCCCGGTGTCTGTTTTACTGAGTCTGGAACTGCATTCAGCTGTCAACATCAGCCATAGCCCTTAATTGTGACAAATATGCCCAGACCCAGCAGGCCCTAAAATCTTGACCGCAATTGCAGAGCTGCTGGCACTGGGAATTCAGAGCGGAAATGTGCTTTTCCAATCAGCACCTCTGAGATGTTCATGTTCCTTGTTCTTCCTCAACCCTTCTCCCTGCCCCTGTGTTTTCTTGGTTTGCTGCAGTCTGAGTTCCTATAGAGAAGGGTAGGGGCACGTGTGCATGTATGTGTGTGTGCATATGTTATGTGTGTGCATGTGAGCATGTGAATGTGTGTGTGTGTGTGTGTGTGTGTGTGTGTGTGTGTGTGTGAGTGTTGGCATGGGGATGGGATGAGGGCACCAGAGTTGAGTGTTCTGCGCCAGCATAGGTAAGTCGGATTACTGAATGTCTCTTCTCATCCAATTTCTATGACAGTTGCTATTCCAATCCCAAATATGTAAGTGGTTACATTCACAGTTTATGTAATAATCAAAGTGGTCAGAAGTAAGTCTCTGTGTGTAAATATATACACATAAACATGCACACACACCCATATACCTAAATATATACACACATACATATAAATATATATTTATATAAATATACAGACATATATACCTAAATACATACACACATGTACACACACATACACACACATACCTAAATACATACGCACACATGCACACATACTTACACACTCTGCATATACATAGCATGCACACACATTAAGATACACTTTATTTTTTAAGATAGCATCAAACATGTATGCTGCTGACTTCCTGTCTCCACTCTTCTTCACTCTCCTTTTCTGTCGAAATCCTGCAGATCTGATCTGGGCTGTGCTCGTCCACTCTGAGCATTAGAACCTAGCCCTGTTCTTGTGTAGGTGTTTGTATCTGTTAGTTTTCAGATGGTTAGATGTTCATCTTGGGCTCAGTTCTGTGTCAACCCTGTGGCCTGATGGGAATTCTATGGACATCAGCCCTGAACAGCTGGGGTTTTTCTCTGTGATATGTCCCTGCAGGAGTCAGAGATCCACAAACACTTGAAGGATACCCAGCATTCAGAGTCCGACGCTTCTGGCCCTAAGTCTTTCCCTGGCCTGGTGAGTTGCAGTGAGGCGCAGCAGGGCGCCGTGTAAGAGCCTGGCTTTTCTTTTTTCCCAGAGAAGTACTTTACCAGAATCAGCTCCTTTGAGTTCCAGGTTCTCAGCTCAGTAGACCGGGGTATCACAGAGCTAAGTGAGGCAGCACTTAGACACTGTGACAAGCTGGTGTCAGTGCTCTTCCTTTGTGTGACTTGTCTAGAGGCCACCTGAGCTGCCTGTGGCCTCAGGGCTCCAGGCTATTTGTGGACCACCAAGCCATGCTGAAAGTCGGGGCTTTTGTCTTGCACTTCCAGGTCATTTGTGATTCCTCTTTCCTAGGCCTTCCATCCAGCCTGCTCCTCTCAAGTCCATTTGCCACATCTGAGTTTTAAAGGGAAGATTTGGCTCCCTTTGGCCCATTGTTACCTCTGCATGTCCCCCTCCATCTGTTCAGAGGAGGAGGGGGTAAGGGACGGGATTAGTGAGAGAGGGTCAGAGATGAACAGAGAAGATAGGAGGGCTGCAGAGGAGTTAGACAGCAGAGTGCTCTGGCCCCACACTGAGCCGTGGGCTTTGGAAGCAGATGGCAGCTGTATTAGATGGAGTAGAAATCAAACTGAAGGGAAATAACATAATCCAAGACAACCCCACAAACTAGAAAGGCTAGAAAGGTAAGGGGAAAAAATCATTATTGGTCAAAACAAAACAAAACCAAAAACTTCAAAACAAAACAAAATGAAACGCCCATCCAAACCCCCAAACAGAACAACAGAAACCCTACCAAACCAACTCTGACACTTGACAGTGATGGATAACTGTATGTTATGGGACTCTTGGCTTGGTTCTTCCAAAGCTGACCCTGTGTGCTGCTTGTACCAATCAGCATTCTCCTTCACTCTGGGTGTGGAGGGAGGAAGCCGGAGACAGCAGGACCAGACCTTGCCTGGGCGCATCCCGCCATCCATCAGGCCGATGACGACAAAACTGTCCCTGTTAGAATACAGTCAGATAGCAATCCCTCATTTAGCCCTGCGGGATTCTTACGCTCAGGAGGGGTGTGGTGTGATCCTGTGGCAGCCAAAGGACAGTGAGGAATTGTGGGCATCTGCTGCCTGTCCTCAAGAGGACTCTGTGGACAGAGCACTGCTAATGGATCCCATTGTCTAGAGAGGGGGCCACCTATGGGAAGAGGTGGAAGGAACCCATTGAGCCTCCGCTTCCAAGCCACCCATGGTTTGGGGTTTGCTGGCACTTCTCCTGCCCTGCTAGGGCATAGGATGAGGGGGAAGGGGAGACAGCTGGGAAGAGCCATGCTGCGCAGCTTGTGTCATGGGAAGAGTCAGGCCCCGGCCTCATTTGACCTGCTGCCCCCTTGTTAGCAGCTTTTTGTCCTGGGCCAAATTACATGTCCTCCCCAGCCTGCAGCTGGGTCACGTCAATCTTGCAGGGTTATTTTTGTCTATAATTTTATTATTAAAAATATGGAACCCACAGAAAAGTCAGAAGGATTTTACAGTGAGTCTCCACAGTGTCCACTCAGGGCCCGCAGTGATGTTTTGACTCTTGCTTCTTATCATCTTGCCTCCTTTGAGAACTTAGATGTCATGGTGTTGCGCTCAGTGCCTAGCACAGAGTGCACACCCTTTTGAAGGGTCGGCAAGCGCCGACTGTGGCAAGAGCAGAGCTTACTTCTCTCTGAGAATCTCCACTGCCTGCAGGACTTTGGCTTTCGCGGCCGGATCTCGGAGCACCTGCTGGATGGTGACACACTTTCTCCGGTCCTGGGTGGAGACCACTGGGAGGTGGTCTGAGTGGTCTAGGCTACGGCCTCACTTTGGTCTGGCGGTTACTTATAGGGGTGACCCATAGATGACTCCTGCCTGTCACAGTGTGGACTTCTGGACATTTTCTCTCTCCAGACACTTGCCTCTGGTGGGGCTTCTGGCCATGATTGCTTTGTTTTGCTGCTGTGCGTTGGAACATTCTTGCCCTGCCTTGTGTCCATTTCTTCATTCAGCGACTGAGGACCACCTTCCCACCCTCTCGTTCTAGCTCTGCCACCGAGCAGCTGGACCTGCCACTTGCCTTACGAGTCTGCATGACACTGCACCTTGTGACTGCCCTGCCAGGCCTACCGCTTCCCCTTTCACCACTGAATTTTCCTCTTTAGGCTCTGAGGCCCAGTTCTGGTGTCTGTTTGGAGGCCGTGACTTGTCCCCTCTCTGCTCCCAGGATTCTTACTTTTTGCTTTTACAATGTTTTGTCTGTCTCCTTGGCTTCCACCTGGAGGGTACAATGGTGCCTGAAGCACAGATGTTACCCTACGGGAACTTAAGTTAGAGTGCTTGTTTTTCTCCTCTATGGACTGCTAGAAGAGGGATTCTAGTTCAGGGCCTCTGTGGGTTTTAGGGAGCAACTGGTTTGAGTGAATGGAGCTGGGTGAAACAACAGGATGTGTGCTATGAATCCAGCCTGGGAGCCCTTGGTGGGATACATGCGAGTACACACGGATGCAGTGTTTTTAGACTGTATTTGGCCCCACATGCTCCTCTCAGGGCTGGCTGGTGCCAGGCCCGTTACCAGGTCTCTGATAGACTGGATACCTCCTGTTTGAAGTGCTGAGGAGGTGAAGGCACGGACAAGGGCAGGTAGGGTTAGGAAGGGACGGCTTGGAGCAGCTGCACTGTGAGGCCCCTTTGGTGACAAGTAACTAGGAAGCCACCAGGTCCATAAGGCAGGGTAGGTTCTGTGACATGGCTTGGGTTTAGTTCCCAGAGGCCACTGCCTGTTGGTAGCCAATCCTGACAGAAGAAGTTCTAATTCATACTTCAGCCAACGTGTTGGAGTGTGGGTGGTACGAGATGCTCTGGCTAACAGGCCAGCAGCACCTCTGACAGGGCTCAGCCTGCAGCTGTCTCCTGTTCTCAGGGTGTGGAAGGGTGGAGCTGATGGAGGGCGAGGCAGCCACTTCACAGCACAGAACCTTAGGTGCAGTCGTCTTTGTGGTCCTCTGGGGCTGTCGCCTCCTTCCCTCTGTTCTGGTTCCCAAGGCTAGGAATAGGGAGGGCCTCGAGGAGTTAGATTATCTTGGGTTTTATTCACCTCAAAATTATTTTGAGGACTGTGGTAGAGTACATGTGTGAAACCCTGAACTCCCTTCCCAGTACCAGAAGAAATTTAAACATACAATAAACTGCATATTTAAAGAGAAAATTTTGATACATTTTACCACATGCGATTCCTTTGAAACTATAAGCACAGTCAAGATGACAACCTCCCTTCCACTGTGGGATGCTGAATATATAAGGCTTTCTATATGCTAGGCAGGTCCCGGCCACTTAGCTTCGCCTCAGCACCCTGGTCCCCGCCCTTAGAAAAATAACATTCTAACTTAAACTTGCAGTCCTCCTGCTTCTGCCTTGGGACTAGATCTTAAAAACGAACCTCAGGAGCAGAGGTGAGGCTGGGATGCTGGGGTCCTGAGGAGTTAGCTGGGCCTGAGGAGAGGCTTGGCACGTGCCTGCCTTCAGTCTTCTTTCTAGAGTGCCAGCACACATGTCCCTCATTGGGGTCTTTCCTTCATTTTCTGGGACAAAAGTTGTAGGGGGCAAGTAAAACTACTCAGAGGTCCCACTGCGTGGCTTTCCCCAAGTTATCCCTTCTATGGCAGGAGGCTGCTTCAGTTTGTTGTAGAAGGATAGGCTGTGAAGCAAGAAGGGGACAGACAGACAGAATGGTGTGGTCTGTGGCCAGCTCCAGTCTGCCTCTCTGTCCTCGCAGGCCCAGAGTCCCTTGTGGCTGTGGGCTCACTTTGAGTTTGTTTTACAGTCACCCTGCTTTGTTACTTACATTTTAGTTGAAGTTCAGTTGGTCTGTGTGGTTCCTTTTTCTTTGAGGAGGTGAGAACAAGAGGGGGACCTCGGGTGCTTTGTGGGGAAGATGCACTGTGAGCTGAGCACTAGGAGTTAGACGAGGTGGGGCAGGGAGGGCGTGTTTGCCTGCCGCTGCTCATTGTGTGGCCCAGGCTCTGCCTGGGCTCACGCAATGAGGAGTGGCAGCCCTGACAGGGAGCCCTTCTGCCTCAGGCTCTGAGAGGTCCTCACAGATGTGGCATTGCTAGTTATAGTGTGATCTGGGTTTCAGTGCAAGGCCTGCCCTTGATTAACCACCCAGATGTCAGAGTCAGATACAACTGCTGGAGTTCTGGTGGCCAGAGGAGAAGTGTCTGTATGAGGGGGACACAGGGCTGGGACCCCACTGAGAAAGATAGAGTGATCTCTCTCCTTCCCATCCTCTCCCAGTGAACCTGAGTCTCAGAGTAGGCTGTGCTCCTGTCAGGAGGGCCAGTCCTAGAGTGGGGCCTGGGGCTGGCGTGGGGCTTTTCTTTCTCTCGGTCTTGGGCTGAAGGAGAAGATGAGAGACGAGGGGCTGGCATTGTAGCCTAGTTCTTCAGGCAGAGCTGTGTTCATGTGTAGGACCTTTCACCCTTACTGAAGCCCTGGGAGGCATGCCTTACTGGCATGGTTGAGGAGAGGAGGTGGTCTCCTGCTGACTGGAACAAAGAGTGGATCCCAGGCTGAATTGCCTTCTTTTCTTTTCTTTTCTTTTCTTTTCTTTTCTTTTCTTTTCTTTTCTTTTCTTTTCTTTCCTTCCTTCCTTCCTTCCTTCCTTCCTTCCTTCCTTCC
>JADRCD010000294.1:0-37868 GCA_019843815.1 Montemys delectorum
ATAAATGAGATGTCACAAAACTGAAGTGCTATTGTAAGACAAAGGACACCATCAATAGAACAAATCAGAAGCCTACAGAATGGGAAAATATTTTCACCAACTTCACATCCCAAAGTTATCTATATATTCTAAATATATAAAGAATACAATAATCTAGAAATCAACAAACCAAATAATCTAATATAAAAATGTGGAACAGATCTAAACTGAGAATTCTAAGCAGAAGAATAGCAAATGGCTAAAAAAAAACACTTAAAGATATGTTCAATATTCTTAAAATGTCAGAGAAATGCAAATCAAAAGGACTTTGAGATTCTATCTTACAGCTGGCAGAATGATTAATATCAAAAACACATGTGACACCTAATGTAGAAAATGAAAGAAAGGCCATCCAGTGACTGTCCCACCTGGGGATCCATCCCAAATTCTGTTACTAAACCCAGAAACTTTTGTGAATGCCAACAAATGCTTGCTGACAGGAGCCTCATGTAGCTGTCACCTGAGGGGCTCTACCAGTGCCTGACAAATACAGAGGTGGATGCACTCAGCCAACCATTGAACTGAGCACAGGGTCCCCAATGGAGGAGCTAGAGAAAGGACCCAAGGAGCTGAAAGGGTTTGCAGCTCCATAGGGGGAACAACAATATGAACCAACCAGTACCCCCAGAGCTCCAAAGGACTAAACCACCAACCAAAGACCCATGGCTCCCCATTCATATATAGCAGAGGGTGGCCTTGTGGAACATCAATGAGAGGAGAAGCCCTTGGTCCTGTGAAGGCTCTATGCTGGAGGATAAGGGAATGTCAGGACAGGGAAGCAGGAGTGGGTGGGTTAGTGAGCAGGGGAGGGGGGATGTGATGGGGGTTTTCAGAGGGGAAATGAGGAAAGGGGATAAAATTTGAAATGTAAATAAAGAAAATATCTAATAAAAAACAGAGTGGAAAGAAAGACTATAGTAGCCAGAGGTGTGCCATGCCCACTCCAGTGAAGTCTTGTGACAAGCCCAACAGTCCAGCCTCCTGGATAGTGTCCCCTAACTCAGATGTGTTTCCAGATTTGTCCTTGCAATGGTCGATGGAAGGTCTCATGTCCTAGGTGCCACTAAGATATGATTTACTAATAGCTAGACAAAATTGGACATTGCTCTCTGACCTTTACCAATGTTCCAACATCTTAGCCAAACCCTGGCTTGGAATTTTGTAAAGAATCTTACCCATCCAGACTAATTGCCTCCAACATTGTTAGGGAGATAGTAAAAGGAGTAGGGCATTGAAGTTTAGAGAATGGGAGACTTATCCCAGGGCAAGGGATTCTACTTGTAGAATCCTCATTTTCAGCAGCTGAGCCACTCCTAGGAATTAGTAAGAATGAGACTTTCAGGAACATGCCTTTACTAGCCCACAAGATTAGTATAGTGGGCAGTTTACTAAGGATGGGCAGGACCTTCCTTGAGCAGAGAGTGTATGTGTATGTGTGAGACAGTGTGCAGCAGAGAGCAATCAGCATTTGAGACTCAAGATTCTAGTTTTGAGCCTCATACAGTCTGCAGCCCCCCAGGCCCAGAGCACTCAGGCCCGGGGTGTGGGGGGCAGCACCAGTCCAGAGGAGATGACTGCTGTTTTAGACCCAGTGTGTTTTAGATGGCCTCAGATGTACCTCGACAGTTGAGCTGCCAGATTTTTTCATTTCTCTTTTGTAATGACTGTAAACGTCTGATGCCATTTTTGAGAAATACATTCAGATCCTGCACTTCCTTGTATCGTGTCTGCCATTATTTCTCCACCAATGCCTTGCCAAACTGACAAATACCCTGTTCCCCTATGGATTGAGGGAGGCACAGATTGGCCAGCCCATGGCAGAGGTGTTGAGATTATCATGAGAACACGGTCTACAGAATCAACTAAGCATGGCTGATAGAGGTTTGCATAGACTGAAGCAACAATCCCAAACTGAATGAGTCTGTATTAGGTCTTCTGCATGTATGATGGGCTTGTGTAGCTTAGTGTTTTGGAGGGTACTCTGAATCTTCTGTCTCCTCCATGGGCCTTTTTTCTCCTCCTTAGTTGCCGAGTCCAAGCTTGATCTGAGGGTTTGTGCCTAGTCTTATAACATCTTGTTATGCAGTATTTGGTTGATATTGCTGAGAGGCCTGCTATGTTCTGAAGGGAAATGGAAAAACAATGGATCTAGGGGAGAAGGGTGGTGGTAGAGGCACTGGGAGAAGTAGAGTGGGGGAAAGCTGCAATCAGGATATATGTATGAGAAAAGAATAAATAAAAAGAAAAAAAACATTAAAATGGTTTTTGTTGTTAACAGCAAACTTGGGCACCACCCCAATCTACATATCTTTTCCTCTCTGTGACCTTTCTTCACTATCTTTCTTTACAGAGTGCTTCTGCTTCTGGTCATTGCTCATCTGTTTCAAATATAAATACTCCCAGTATCTATAGTTAACAGTCAGTAAAGGAGCTGTCTTACCATCCTCCCCTTTACATTCTCTTTTGTGTTGAGAAAGGTGAATATAGTGTGTACAAGACTAGGTGCATGTTTGAGAACAGAGTCATACCTATGTAGAAGCCAGAAGTAAAACTTGGATGATGTTTCTCAGGAACTTCTCAATCTTCTTTTGTGAGATAGTGTATCTCCTTGGCATGGCTATTAAGCTAGTATGAGTGACCAGGAAACCCAAGGAATTGTCCTGTGTTTGCCTCTTAAACCCTGGTATAACAAGTATTTTCTACTATGCCCAGACTTTGAGACATACACTGAAGATGAAATTTGAGTCTTCAGGGATGAATGACAAGGACAACATGAGGCACCTAAGCTCTCTTCTCAGTATTCCTACTTTACATGCTCTGTTCTCATTATATAAAACAGCATGATATATTGAGAATCTATACTGTTTTGTTTCTAGCCTGAATTATAATGAAACTCTGAATCATGGTAGATCAATTAAAAGATTTTATTATTGATAATATACAGAAATAAATTACTGTGAATTATAAGATAAGAATATCTTGGTGCTATAACTAAACCACAGTAACAGCTCAAATTTAGATACACATAGGCACAAGAGATAGGAACAGAGTTACAGAGATTAGGGAAGTGCAGATATATGTGTGCAGTGACTCCAGAAACTACAAAATGGAATATGGGTATTTCTTGAATCTTGAGGTATTTGGGAGTTATTTGAAGGGAGAAAGAAACACACATCAAGAGTCAGGAAATTTGATCTCCTTAAAGAGGAATGAAGCAGAGCTTGTAAGGTGGTGGCACAGAGATAATTCCATTGAACTCTGGAGTTGTATCAATGTCCTTTGCGTGAACCAGAGATTTCAACTTAAACTTCTGTAAAACTGTGGTCAGGAAAAAAAATAGCTCCATGCGAGCGAGGCCCTCTCCTACACACATCAGTTTTCCTGGGAGGGAAATGCCAAAGAAGCTAATTATTTCTTGCACATAAGTGTTAGCCTGAGATGCACTACACTGATACAAATACAAGAGAATAATGGGTATGTGGTCAGACAAATGGATGAGTGAAGGGAAAATTTGTTAGACAAATGGACAAAGAGGGTCATATTTCCAACTAACATATGGTATTAAGAAATATATCATTCAAAAATACTTATCATCTAGATGTGTTTGCTCACATCTGTGCTCAAAATACCAGGAAGGTTGTGGAGTCAAGAGTATTAATTTTTCATAAAGATCATAAAGTTAAGAAAGGGAACTCTGTCTCCAGGTAGCACATATATTGCACATATGCATCCAATATCCATTGCTAATACCCTACATTTTGGAGAGATACCTTGAGGACACTGCAGAGCATCATGGCATATCTACAATGTCTTCATTATCCCAAAGTATTTGGAAATGTCCTGTTCCATGATTTAGGCACATCTGTGAAATGATATGCATTTTCTTAGGAGTATTTTTGTGACCTATGCCGTTTGAGGAAGCTAGACATCTTTTATGAGACTGCTGCTTTGTGTTTTGTTCAAAATGTGATATATGAAGGAGCAAGGTATGAACTTCTTCCCAATAATCCTCAAGCCCTGGGCTATGTGATAATATCTCATCTATTAGTCCAACTGCATTAACTTGAAATATTCACTCAACTATGTACCAAATATGCTTCGACACCTTTGGTGCTTTTCTGTGTTTTTGAAGACGCAGCTGCCTACTTCAACCTGGAGGTGGGTAAGAACAAAGACATAAACTTAAATTATGAAGAAGTCTCCGTTTTCATTGGGAGTGAGTAAAATATAAGTGAAGTTTGGTTTTTCAGACAGTATGTTTGGTATGTCTGCGATGTACCTAAAGGAAGAAAACAAATTCTCTACACTCTACATTTCTCAATATCTAAACAATGGATGAAGAAGTAAAAGCCTCATTTTCATAGCCTGACAGATACAGTGTTCCTTATAAAGGAAAATTAATGAACAATGAAAGTCATGCTCCTGATTATGCACAAACAGCAAATTTATCAGCATCTGTAGAATCATTTTTTAAGTCCCCACAGATCTTCATGCCACTGGAACCACAGTAATGAGTTTCTGTTTACCTACTGAGAAAGGCATGAAATAGTCACTTTTCTTAAAGTTTCCATTCCCATCTAGAAAGTGGCCAGGATCAAACATCTCTGGATTGGGGAATTTCTTCCTGTCATGCAACACTGATGAGAGTGATGTTATTACTTTTGTTCCCTGAAATGACACAAAGAAGTATAACAAACAAGCAAGTTACAAAGAAATCATAGCATGTAAAGAAAATGGGAAATCACATAGTTCAATCTTCTGCTCCATAGATAGGGTTAAGTAAAAAGAATATCAGGGACATTTTCTGACAGATAGAACATAGAAAGATTGTGAGGCCAGTGATAGTGATGTTATTAAAATGCCTTCAGTCCAATATTAGATTACTACTTCAGTACTGAATTAATCATCTCTAAAGGAATTTTAATCCAGTAAGAGGTAATAAAGAACTTCTAGGTCTGTGTGATCTAGCTGGAATACTGATATACCTTTAATCTAAGGAGAAAGAAGCAAGGAAACCTCTACTTCAAGGCCAGTATTAACTAGAGCAAGTTTCAGGTAAAGAAAAGCTTAGCCCCAGGCATGGTGGCACACACCTTTAATCCCAGTACTCAAGAGACAGAAGCATATAGATCTCTGAGTTCTAAGTTCATCAGTTTGGTTGAGTCAGTGAGTTGGGAGACAGTGCAGTGGAGGGGAGTTGGTGATAGTTCTGTTTGTGAAGTTCCAGAGAAGATTTTACAGAGTCAGATTTACAGAGACAGTTACAGAAAAAAAATAGACACAGGCAAAGTCAAAATAAGTCAGAAAATGTGAAAGATCCAGATTAGAACAGATTTCCAGAGTTGGTTTGAGACAAAGGAGAGTAAATCAGTTAGAATCTGAAAGAATCCAGATTAAATCAGTTAGCTTGAAGAGAAGTTTGGGCCAGAAGAACTGAGTTTAACCAGCCAGCCAGAGTTCAAAAAGAACTAGAAAGGTTGAGTTTATTCAGCAGTAACCTAACAATTACATCAGGTGAATAAAAGTTACACTTAGAAAGATCGTATCTAAAACATTATTCATCACAACCAAGCTACTTTAATTCCTAAGGTGCTGGAATGGCTCTACCTAAAAGATAAAAATACTTCTTCTCATACACATAAGGAAAAAATTATACTCAGTGAGGTTACTCAGCTCAAAGATAAAAATGCTACATGCTTTCTCTCACTTGAGAGTCTTAGTTTAAATGATTTGTTTGTTTTCTAATTTTAACTTAGGGTATATGTGGAAGCTATGTAGCTAAATGTCAGTGGAGGATGCATGGGGGGGTAGTAGAATACAAGTATTATAAAAGTAAAAAGGACAATACTGGGTGCAAGATTGAAGCAGGTTGTAAAGTGATATGAATGGGAAAGTGGGCAGCAAAATGAAGGCTTATACAAAATGCAATAAACATAAGAAGTTATGTGGAGTTGCAAACCCCTTCAGCTTCTTCAGTTCTTTCTCTAACTTCTCCACTGGAGACACTGAACTCAGACCAAAGGTTGGCTGAAAGCATCTATCTCCCCCATAGAAAGAACAACAATATCAACCAACCAGACCCCCTCCCCAGAGCTCCCAGAGACTAAATCACCAACCAAGAAGTACATGTGGAGTGACCCATGACTCCAGCTGCATATGTAGCAGAGGATGAACTTTCTGTGTATCAATGGGAGGAGAGGCCCTTGGTCATG
Organism: Montemys delectorum; assembly: GCA_019843815.1. Lineage (NCBI taxonomy): Eukaryota > Metazoa > Chordata > Mammalia > Rodentia > Muridae > Montemys > Montemys delectorum. Next base: position 6,252 of record JADRCD010000294.1, read on the forward strand.
TAAAGGCTTGATGCCCCAATATAAGGGAATGCCAGGGCTGGGAGGCAGGAGTGGGTGGGTGGGTGGGTAGAGGAGCACTCTCATAGAAGCAGGGGTAGGGGGTGTGATATAGATGATTTCTGGGGGAAAATGGAAAAAGGGATAACATTTTAATGTAAATAAATAAATTATCCAATAAAAGGGAAAAAAAGAAAAAAATTAAAAATAATAAAAAAGATTATATGAAAACCTGCATAGGATCTGTAGTGGCTATTCCTGGTTGTCAACTTGACAATATCTGAAATGGACTACAATCCAGAATTAGAAGGCTCACCTGTGGCCCTAATCTAGAGGCTGAGAGATACAAGTTTCCGATCTGAATCTAGGCATGGAGACCTTGAGGAATAGTGGCTATGAATCCCAGATGATTAACATAGAAAGCTCTATGAGTTCAAGATCATCTGGGATTAAAGGTGTGGTAGCAAAGTGGCTATGAATCCTAGAAGATTAAGACTGGAAGATCTACGAGTTCAAGCAAGGTCATCTGGGGTTAAAGGTGTGGTAGCCACACTTTTTGCTGGATATTCATATAAGGACATTGGAAGAAGGAAGGCTCTCTCTGCTTTGCCTGCTTGCCTTGTGGGACTGAGCAACTGCTGGATCCTTGGACTTCCATTCACAGCTGCTGCCAACCATTGTTGGGAGTTGATTGTTGGGAGTTGGACTACAAATTTTAAGTCATCAATAAATTCCTTTACTACATAGAGACTACCATAAGTTCTGTGACTCTAGAGAACCCTGACTAAGACAAGTTGGTACCAGGAGTGGGGTATTCCTGTGACAACCTGACCATGTTTTAGGGAGGATTGTGGAAGGACTTTGGAACTTTGAGCTAGAAGAGCCACTGATTGTTAAGAACTCTGTGGGATATTCTGTAGGAGCTTGGAAAATCATGTTGAGAACAGTGCAGAGATGGAGGCCTGGCTTGTGAAATTTCAGAGGGAAGATTAAAGACTCTTATCAAGGCCATGTTGTTTTGATTGTGAAGATTCAGTGGTTCTGGTTAGCTGGGGCTGAAGTATTCGCTGTGATTAACAAGATACCAGAACTACTAAAGTGAAAACGTTGCATTATTGGGACTATTGATGCTGATTAGCTGGAGCTAAGAAATTAGCGGTGATTAAGAAGAGACCAGCATCAATGAGGTAACATCTTCTGGGGAGTGTTTTCTGAGAGCACAAAGATGCTCTGTTCTAGAGATAGCCAAGGTTTACCTTGTGCTGCAGCAGGACTTGGTAATGTGTAAGAGTCACCCATGTGGTACTGGTTTTGACAGCATGAAGGGGTCATGGAGAGCAGCTGAGGCTCGGCACAGTGAGAGGCCATGGGAGGCCACTGGTGAAGGTGCAGTCTCAGTTTGCAATTGATGGCCCAGGACTGAAGGTGTCATGCAAAGGAGTTGAGGCTTGGCACCATAAAGACAGTCTATGAGAGGCTCTTGGCAAAGCCTAGTTACAGCAGTGTTTTGTGAATGCCAGTATCATGCAGTGACCACCAAGGACAGCAGCAGCAATGGAGTACAGGCATCTGGAGCCCAGAAGACAAGATGTGTGCTACAAAGAGCAGAGCTGGAGAAGTGACCAAAGCCTTAGAGGAGCCCAGAAGATCGTGAGTTGGAGCCCAGACATTGGTTTTGCTTTTGATTGTGACTGTGCCCTGATATTTTTCCCTCTTGAAGGAAGAATGTATTTTAGTGGAGCCCACAGTTAAGAGACTTTGAATTTTAAAAGATATTGGACATTTTAAATTGATTGAACTTTTAATATGTAAAGACTGTGGGACTTTAGATCTTGGGGATGAATAAGAATATAAGGATTGAAGCTTAATAATGATGTGTTTGTGTGTCAAGTTGAAAAGGGGTCAATTGTACTGGCTAGTTTTGTGTGTCAGCTTGACACAGGCTGCGGTTATCACAGAGAAGGGAGCTTCAATTGGGGAAGTACCTCCATGAGACCCATCTGTGGGGCATTTTCTCAATTAGTGATCAAGGGAGTAGGGTCCCTTGTGGGTGGTGCCATCTCTGGGCTGGAAGTCTTGAGTTCTATAAGAGAGCAGGCTAAGCAAGCCAGGAGAAGCAAGCCAGTAAAGAATATCTCTCCATGACCTCTGTGTCAGCTCCTGCTTCCTGACTTGCTTGAGTTTCAGTCCTGACATCCTCTGGTGATCAACAGCCATGTGGAAGCCAAATAAACCCTTTCCTCCCCAACTTGCTTCATGGTCATGTTGTTTGTGCAGGAATAGAAACCCTGACTAAGACAGGATCCCTACATGAGGATCTCAGTTCAAGTAAAAAAAAAAACAGATAATAAACAGGGAGAATAGAACATGTGTGATATCAAAGAACATCTAGAGTATACTAAGAGTGAAAGGTTTAGGCATGGATGAGAAATAAGGAGGGAACCAGAAAAAAATCTATTCTATCCTATACTGTCATGTGGCTGATCTCCGGGGAGGAGAAGGGAGGGATGCCTTGACACGGGCCTGCAAGCACACTCCCTTCCCCCACATCTCACCACACATCCCTGGCAGAACATATCTTAATAGCTCTTTCTCTTTTTATGATCACAACAGATATGATATAGCTGTTGCACACTTGAACTCAAGACAATTTTACATAAGGTCATTGAAAAATTAAACCAACCAAAATTTTCATCATGGATTGTAGATGGGCTCTTAAGACTCCTAAAGGGTCCCATTTTTTAGGTGTGTGGCGATTGGTAGGTTTCCCAAACTCCAATGTGAATGACCTACATCTGTATGCTTTGAGACAATTCTATCTAGACTCAGTGAGTTACATAAATAAATGTAAGATGTGAAGTTGGGAGGGAGAAGTAATTAAGGTGTCCTGACAAGGAGTTGAAAGTGAGAATATAATCAAGATACATTGTACACATGTATGAATTTTTCAAATTTAAAATCTAAAAAAGAACAAAACTTCTTAAAATATAACAAAAAAGTCACAATGTGTGGCCAAGCAAACCTAAATGTCTCCATCAGCTCATAATGCTTATAATGTGTATACTCACTGATGAGAGTATAATCAATCAATATACAGAATCATAAAAAATGGATGCAGAATATATATCTTAAAAGAAGGTACATGTTTTCATGATCAAGTTCATGTTAAAGTAAAAGCTCGGGAGAAATGTTCTTAAGCTGATGAATAATTCTTTCTCAATCTTATTAAGATCTTAAACTTGACAAGCAAGTATTAAAGTTACACTCCCTTGTGTTATTCAGAAATGAAAGAAGTTGGTGCCCATTGCAATCAGTTCTGTTCAGTTCCATCCTGGAATTATTCAAATCATAAAATGGCATTATGAACAGAAACTAAAAACATAGAATTGGGAAAGTATATACAAAAACATGAATCCAGATAACACCTTGAAACTCCACGTACATTTAGAAGCAAATCTTTACCAGTAAACATTAAAATTCACATAGCTGGTTAAAATCAGATAAAATGGGGAAACCAATTGTTTTCATAAACCAGGTTATAAGAAGGTCACAGAAACTAGTAAAACCATAGTAAGAGAATATTATTATTTAAGAACTCTCTAAGAAGGTATTTCTAAGTTATAATGCTGGAATGAAAAAATCAAAAAGAAAACAAAACAAAGCACAATAATTAAGAGTCTGAGTTTAGTTTTGAATAGAAGGACTGAGCATACAAGCTCTCTCAAATTATTGCCAGATTTATTTTCAAAGTTATAGACGTCCCTGGCATGGGGCTTCTTCTTTCTTCTTGATTCTTCTTGAGGCAGAGGAGGAGGAAGAGCATAGGCAGAGGGTAAGACTTTGTCTTACTAGATTCCCAGGTAAGACTTTATCTTACAAAAAATTTGGGGTTGCTGTATAATAAAAAGTTTACTTATCTAAGTCTAAATTACTATGCTATTGTAGCTGACCTTACTTCTGTGTTCCTCTGAGGCCAGAGACTACAGTCTCAGGCACTTAACACCTCATCCTAACACACTCCTTGTCTGACTAGGGGGATGTTTGGAGCAATAAACTTCTATTGAAGCAGAAGAAGAGAATAACATTCCAGAAGAGAAAACTTTTACATAAGCGAATATGCATAATCTCACATAAGCTCATATACAGATTAATTCATGCTCGTATATTCATTTATGCATTTCCACTCAAACCCTGTTGAGTCTGACTTGCTTGCATTCTCACAGTTACATATTTACACACACACACATGCATACAGTCTCACAATTATACACTCACACACACATTCATACTTACATATGTATATGGAGCAAAAGACCAAGCACTAGTGCAGAAAGAACTCGCTCATTCTGGAGGAAAAATGAGCTCCAATCTTTATTACATAGAGAAGGAAAAGGTTTCTACTCTTTTAATGCTAAATGAATTAAACATATATTTGTAAGAAAAAAAAGCTCTGTTTCTTTTAATAAGACTAAGCCTGCCTTGTCTTTACCATGGGACCTGCTCTGTCCCATGGTAAGAAGAAGCCTGCCTGCTCCTTCTGCTCTCTGCAGTATCTTTTTTTTCTTTCCCTCTACATTCTGCACACTGTTCTCTTAGTATTTTATGTTACCTATAGGTTCTGAGTTATTCCACTATGCATTCTCCTTCTAATCTAAAAAGTGTTCTGTCTAAAAACTTCTCTTCAGCTCATTCCCTCTCTCAGCTCACTTCTTCTCACTTCCTTTCCTCTCACATCAGTCCCTTAGTTCTGACTCTTCTCTTTGTCCCCAGTCCTTAAACATCTTTCAGAATATATGTTAAAAGTTCATCAAAATTTCACACAGAGAATCAAATCATAAATTGAAATGGAAGTTTACAACAGAGAGTATTTACATGCATACCCATTAGGAGTAATTATCTAGCTAAATATCCATCACCTGTCTCAGCTCCACAGGTTCACCAAAGGCTTAAAACAATAACTAAGTGATAAGTGAAATTTTGTATAGATAAACCCAGTCAATATTTGCTCTTCTGTCCTAGCACCTATAATAAATCCTTAGTTCCCTTTTTATGAACTTTGGTTAGTTGTTTTACAACCTCCTGGAATATGCTCTGAGTAGGAGAAATTCTGGTTACTATCTAAGAGCAATTAACTGGTGACAACTGGGAGACTGGCAGAGTTCTCATTGCAGTTTTGACTATCAGAAAAACACCTATTAGCAGTCCCACTATAAAAGAGCTTAATAACAACAGATATAATTATAGGAATTTTTATAGGATCATCATTAAAACATAAGTCATCTATATGTCTATATAGCAACACTATAAGACAGTGCATCTTCATGGATCTACTGCTACGAAGAGGTGTACTATTACTTGGTTGTTGTTATATATGTTTAATAGTAACAGGAAAAGCATATTAGTAGCAGGAATCTTTCCTAAAATGAATCCCTTACAGCCTTGCTTAATTTGGACGCACCTGTCGCAGATTATATAATAATCCAAAGCAGGCCATTTCAGGATGCTACTGATTAGCTTGTCCCATTATGGCTCCTGACATTTTGGAAAATTGATAAAATGTTGCAACATACATGCAGAAATACCTAATGTTTGCCAGCAGTATTTGGAAGGCTGGGCAAATGTGAGAGTGACACTACGATGTCCCTGTCTGCTATAGAGCTGGATTCCTAATAATAAAGCAGCATAAACCACCTGTAGCAGTGTGACTCAAAGGACTGGAGCACAGAACACAGAGGTGCAACAAAGAAAAGAAAGGCTTACCCTGGGTATTAGGTAGTTCCTGAACTTAATGTCACAGGTCACTTCATGTGGCAGGTTGGTAGGGAGGAGGTCAATGAATCTCTGGACCTCATGAATCATGGCATCTGTATAGGGCATGTGGCTCCTGTCCTGCTTGCAGGGGCTTCGTTATCTGCCAACCACACGGTCAATCTCTTCCTGGACTTTAGCTGATTGGTCACAGTAAAAAGCAGGGAAAGGGGAAAGAAGTAAAATGCCTATCACAGTACATGACTACATGAGGCACAAAAAAACATGCCTCAATAACACTATAAATGCATTTTATATCCAGGAGTACATTAAGACATGCAGAGATACTACATATAGATTCATACCACTATCTTACAAATAGCTGTTATGATATATCTGTATGTACTTGTTATAATAGCAAATAAAATAGAATTAAGTAAATATTTCAAATAGCAAAATGACACAATTAACCATCATGTCATAGTATGATGAAGGACAATTAGAAGTAAAACATTGAATTGTCAAAATACATTTTCTTAAAAGTATTCTGTGTGTGTGTCTGTATGTGTGTGTGTGTGTGTGTGTGTGTGTGTGTGTGTGTGTGTGAAATTTGATGTGATATGGTGCTCAAAACAGGCCAAGTTCAAAGTAAACAGTTGCTTTTGAAATATAACAATATTTATAAGTAAATAAGGAGCTAGAGAAAGGACCGAAGGAGCTGAAGTGTTTGCAGTACCCTGAGAGCTCCCAGGGACTAAACCACCAATCAAAGAGTACACATAGTGGGACTAATGGCTCCAGCAGCATATGTAGCAGAGGATGGCCAAATTGATCATCAATGGGAGGAAAGGACCTTGGCCCTGTGAAGGTTTATACCCCAGTGTAGGGGAATACCAGGGCCAGGAAACGGGAGAGGGTGGGTTGGTCAGCAGGGAGATGGGGGAGGTAACAAAGGGGGATTGTTTCTGTTTTTGTTTGTTTTATTTTTTTCAGAGAAACTGGGAAAGGAGATATCATATGACATGTTAATAAAGAAAATATCTAATAAAAAAGAATGTTTCTTATATACCCACTTATATAAAAAACTTATTATTTTTGCTTATTAAAAATAAAAATGTGAGATACAGTTACATCCATATCCTAAAAGATATCTAAATAAATAGATAACACAAGCACACACACACACACACACACACACACACACACTTCCTGTTACTTCAACAAGTGTTGGATTTCAGGATTTAGTTATTCAAATTTTCATTGTAAAATTCATTGAAGGTAAATTTCATTTTGACTGATGTCTTTTCTATTTAGATTGTAATCTTATAGTTCATGAGTTATAATTTCTTCTATGTATTTTAATTCATAGCTCTTGGAATAAAAGCTCAGTTGATGTGGGCTTCAGACCACACATTACTAGTCATTTGTCCCTCAATCTTTGCTTAGCATGCAGCATCCACATGGTTTATAAAGAAACCTATCCTATAATTTTATTCTCCTATGTCGGTTGTTCATATTCTTGGAGCCCATGCTTCAGAGAACCCAGCTTCAGAGAAGTAGATAAAAATATTCCCAAGTGTTTCATGAATAAAGGAAAAGTTGATACAACACTGGGTCCAGGCCTACATTTTTACATAGTAGTCTTAGGGAAAATATTTACATGTGACTCAGGGGTCTCCCTAAAGGATGTTATGCTTGTATTCAGTCCTAGTGTTCTGAAACTCCATGACAGTGTCTTGGGTTAGTGGTTTAATTCTCTTCACTCTGCAGAGTATTGTCTATTAAGATAATAACATGTAGATATCTTTACAGTTACTAACTTATCTAAAAGATAGATATTGCTACTGAAATTCATAAGCAAATTAGAGAAAAGTATTCTTATCCTCTCAGTTCTGGGACTGGAACACATTCACTCTTCCCCTTTTGTTGCTATAGATTGCTCTTTCTCTGTCAGCCACCGGAGATCTTTGTATACAGGGCTTCATTTTTATTGGATATTTTATTTATTTACATTTCAAATGTTATCCTCTTTCCCAATTTCCCCTCTGGAACCCTCCTAACCCTCCCCCTGTTCCTATGAGGATGCTCCCCCACTCACCCACTCCTGCCTCCCCACCTTGGCATTTCCCTACATTGGAGTATCAAGTCTTCACAGGCCCAAAGGCCTCACCTCCTATTGATGGCTGATAAGGCCCTCCTCTGCTACATATGCAGCCGGAGCCATGGGTCTCTCCATATGTACTCTTTAGTTGTTTTAGTACTTTGAAGCTCTGGGAGCACCTGGTTGGTTGATATTGTTGTTGTTCCTATGGGGTTCAAAACCCCCACAGCTCCTTCAGTCCTTTCTCTAACTCCTCCATTGGAAACCCTATGCTCAGTCCAATGGTTGGCTGCAAGTCTATACAAGGCTTCTTTACCCCCAAAGCTCCCAGTGTCTAAACCACCAACCAAAGAGTACACATGGAGGGACCCATGACTCCAGCCATATATGTAGCAGAGGATAGTCTTGAGGGACATCAATGAGAGGAGAGGCTCTTTGTCACGTGAAAGCCCTAAGCCCCAGTGTAGAGGAACGCCAGTACATGAAAGTGGGAGCAAGTGGGTGGGTTAGTGAGCAGGGAGAGGGGGGATGGGGTAGGGGTTTTTGGAGGGGATAAAATTTGCAATATAATAAGAAAACATCTAATTTAAAAGAAAAAAAAGAGTAATTCTATAGGAGAGTTTGGAGTCAGGGATGGTGATTCTCCCAGAAGTTCTTTTACTGTTGAGAATAGGAAGAACAACAATATCAACTAACAGGACTCTTCAGAACTCCCAGGGTCTGAACCACCAAACAAATAGTATACATAGATGGGTCCATGGCTCCAGCTACATATGTAGCAAAGGATTGCCTTCTCTGGTATCAATTGGAGGGGGGCTCTTGCACCTGTGAAGGCAGAGGGGTGAGGCAAGACTGAGTGGGTAGGGGAGCACCCTCTTAGAGGCAAAGGAGAGAGGGGATAGTATGGGAGGTTTGTGGAAGGGAGACAGGGAAGGACAAGAAGGACATTTGAAATGTGAATAAATAAAATAACCAATTAATAAAAAAAGAAAAGAACAATCTCTCTTTTCCCTTGGGGAAAACTCAGTCACTGTAGGATTGTGGGTAGGAAGGGGGCTCTGGGAAGAAGAAACTCCTTTTATAAGCCTATGTTGATTCCTTATTGTTTTCAACTGAGATACCTGCTATGATTGTAGAAGTACAGCTACATGTTGATCTAACATCTATGTTACAGTGTCATCTTCCCAGCCTCACTTTTCCTCATGCCTCATTAAACCATTTTATTTCAGTATTTTTGTGAAGCCCCCTTGGTCGTTTGCCATTTTTCCTTTCTCCTACCTTTTAATTACTAATTCTCACTCATGTTTATGCTAGTGTCACTTTGATGTAAAACATTAAATGTGTTTTAAAGTAACTTTCAGGTTGGCACATTCAGATGCTGTCTCCTGGAGGCATACTCCCTTTTGAAGAGAATCAGAGGGGACCACCTCAGCTTTGGAAGAAATTAAGACAGTTTTCATGATTACTGTATTTATTCCTGTGATAATAGAAACAAGAAGAAAATCTACCCCACTTTGTTATTTTCTTTGTTGCTATCTCCAGATGTTATACAGATGAAAGCATTAAAACTACATACATATGGTGTGTGCATATGTAATATTTTAATCTCTCTGATCACATAAGTGTCATAGTAAAACTTGTTTTGGCTGGTAATACATTGTGCCTTAAGTGTTAAATAAACAAATATTCATAAACCCAATAAATAATTTAATAAATACTGAAAATATGAAAAACTAATAGTACATTTTTACAATAATGTTATTTGTAAAATAAAAGGCTGTTGGTACAACTAGAAAAAAATGGGCTCAATAGAAATTGCATGGAAATGGACTTTTGAAATACTGACATTCCTTCTACAACTTCTGGCTACATAGAAATAATGTTCTAATGAACTGACTTATTTTCACTCCTTCTCACATTGGACCTTAATTTGGATAAGATCAGGAAATTCCAGGACTCATTCTTATGCTTCAGTGAAGTATTTGTTCACCTCTGTACACCAAAATTAGATTTATTAGAAAAAAAACTAAGTATAAAAGCTTGTGTGCTCTTAAAATGTAATTTAGGAACTAAATGTACAGGTAAAACAAGCCAAAGAAGGCTGGTACTGCCTGTCACAGTATCTCCCAAGGAACCCAGACACTGATCAGCATTTGATTCCTTTTCCTATATCTACAGTTTCTTCATTCCTCTCATTCATCCTACTCTCTATGGCCAGTAGCACAGAAGGTTAAGGATTGATACTTCTCTAACAATAATACACAGGATAGTAACAATGTCTTCCAAGCATCCGACAAGAATACTGTGGTCCACCAACTGTGTCCTTACCTATGACTTCTGGATACTTCATCAGGAACAAGAGAGCATATCTCAATGTTGTACTTGTTGTCTCTGTCCCAGAAACAAACAAATCAGTCACAGTGATTGATAAGTTTGTAAGCTCCGAGTGATGATTGTGGCTTTCCTAAGAATACTTTGATGCAATTATCTGATAAATTGTTTACTAGTAACAATGACTCTATAATATTTTATCATTTTCTTTTGCCTCCTACACAGAACTTGAAAACATAGTTCCAGAAGAAATTAACACAGTACTGCATAGACTGATATAGAGTATCTATATTTCATTTCTACACCCTTATTTTTTCTTGGATCATGCCCCTAAATGTGTACAGTGCAGGACCTTAAGTCTTAAAAAGATGCAAACAAGATTTTTTTATCATTCATTTAAAAAAAGTCCCTATGCTAAATATATTGAAAAAAATCAAAGACATTTGACTCTAACAATTTGGGCATCCTCTACGATATGCCTGGACTGAAATCCAGTCTGGTTATACTGGAGTTAAATAAACCTGTTCTTTCTCTAAGAAATTCATACTAGACTTTAATCAATAGAATTAGGAAAATGGGGACACCCTGTGCTAGATGTTACAAGCTTATATCACAAAGTTGTTATTCATTTCTTTGGCCAAAATTTCCATGAATTCAACATTGCTGCAGACATACAATAATTGCTGCATATATACAAAAATTGTAAAAAGGATAAAAGTACAAATATTTAGAAGAAATAAATATGACTATGTAAAATTGTATGCAAAAAGAAATTCTCAGTAGCTGAAAATTCTTTTCAAAAAGGAAAAAAAAGATCCTTATCAATATATCTTCCCATAAAAAATGTTATATACACTAAGTAATTAAGAAAATTGGCCAATAAATCAATGACATGTTAAATAATAAAAATCCCTGTTAAGAATAAGCTAAAAGGAGGAACTCCGCCAGCACAGTGGCTCTGATTCCTTCCAATCTCTCTGGGTTGGTGTCCTGAACAGACCTTGGACACAAGCTCCGCAGCCAGTCCCAAAACACCCAGAGGAAACTCCACTGCCAGGCACTCTGAGATGCCCAGGATAAGAGGTGAGGAGGACCCAACATCTGTCCTAACACTTGGAATAACTAGGAACAGCAGGACCAGGCACACAGAAACTCCTCCAGTCCAGTGGCTCAGGTTCCTTCCCATCTCTCTGGGCTGGTGTCCTGAGGAGACCTTGGGCGCAAGCTCCACAGCCAGACCCATAACACCCAGAGAAGCTCCAATCTCAGGTGCTCTAACAATCCCAAGATCACAGGATCACAGAATCATAGGATCACAGAGACAACTTGACTCTGAGGAGTTCTGACACAACCAAGATCACAGGAAGGACAAGCTCCAGTCAGATTTAGCAAGGGCAGGTAGCACTAGAGATAACCAGATGGTCAGGGGCAACCATAATAAAATAAGGTTAACCAAAGTTACTTGGCATCATCAGAACCCAATTCTCCCAATATAGCAAGTCTTGGACACATCATTACACTGGAAAAGCAAGATTCAGATATAAAACCACTTCTCATAGTGATGATACAGGACTTTAAGAAAGACATAAGTAGCACCCTCAAAGAAATACAGGAGAACACAGGTAAACAGCTAGAAGCCTTTCAAGAGGAAGCACAAACATCCCTTAAAGAACTACAGGAAAACACAATCAAACAGGCAAAGGAAATGAACAAAACCATCCAGAATCTAAAAATGGAAATAGAAACAATAAAGAAATCAGAAAGAGAGACAACCCTGAAGATACAAAACCTAGGAAAGAAATCAGGAGTCATAGATGCAAGCATCACCAACAGAATATAAGAGATAGAAGAGAGAATCTCAGGGGCAGAAGACACCATAGAAAACATTGACACGACAGTCAAAGAAAATGCAAAAAAGCAAAAAGCTCCTAACCCAAAACATCCAGGAAATCCAGGACACAATGAGAAGACCAAACCTAAGGAAAATAGGTATAGAAGAGAGTGAAGACTCCTAATGTAATAGGTCAGCAAATATCTTCAACAAAATTATAGAAGAAAACTTCCCTAACCTAAAGAAAGAAATGCCCATGAACATACAAGAAGTCTTCAGAACTTCAAATAGACTGGACCAGAAAAGGAATTCCTCCAGTCACATAATAATCAAAACACCAAATGCACTAAACAAAGAAAGAATTTTAAAAGCAGAAAAGGAAAAAGGTCAAGTAATGCCATGGACGGGGTTTCTGTGGGGACCCCTTATTCTGAGGAGTGATGAAAGTTCTGGCTAGTTAAGCAAGGGATTTGGCACATGACAGACAGAAATGACACAAAGAAGTGTGGTATCTGAATGTATTTTCACAAAATAAGAATCAGGCTTATATAAGATACAGAAACAGGGTGAATGTCAGAGATCACGTAGGCAGGTAGCAGTCACAAAGTCAGTAAAATCAAATAGCCCTGTATAAATGATTTTTTTGGAAGAACAATAGTGCTCTTCTCCACTGGGCTAACTTGGCAGCCCTAAGCAAAATCTCTTATGGTCAGAAACAGGTAAGTACCAGGAGGTCCCATTCTAGCAGCTCCTGGGAATGCTTTGGCTTGTAACACAAACACTTCAGGAAGCTTTTTGACTTCTCTCTAGTTTGTAAAGCAAGTCTGCCTTGTGTGGTACTGCTCTTAGAGTTCTAACTATGTTTACAGATAGCAATAGTGTGTGACTACTATCTCTAACTCTGGAGATACCCTATCTGATAAGGCAGCTTCTTTGTAGGAATCCTAGGCAATAATGCCTGACCTTTATTGCTAATTCTAGGGACTCCCTGTCTGCTAAGGCAGTATCCTTTGTAAAAATTCCAAGTTAATAACAGCTAGGAAATCAATTAGGATCATTGAAACACTGTGGAGGCCAGGAAACAATGTTAAGTCTCAATTTTAGCTATAATGAAATATTTCTTAGGGCACCTTTATGCCTCAATAAAGAAAGCATGCAGATCTCTCCACAGATTTTAGCAGAGACCAATCAGGAACATATCTGAGTTAGGAGATGGCAATGACTGACTGAATACCCAGGAGCCACAAACTCCCTTTGAAGTCATAACACTTCTCGTCCATGATCAGGCTTTTAACTCTGATACTGTAGACCTTATTGGGGCAGATGAGTGGGTATGGCAAAGTAATATATAAAGGCAGGCCTTTCAGAATTACACCAGATTTCTCACCAGAGACTGTGAAAGCTAGAAGATCCTGGGCAGATGTCATACAGACTCTAAAAAAAACACAAATGCCAGCCAAGGTATACCCAGCAAAAATCTCAATTACCATAGGTGGAGAAAACAAGATATTCCATGACAAAACAAAATTTACACAATATCTTTCCACAAATCCAGCCCTAAAAAGGATAATAGATGGAAACCATCAACATAAGGAGCAAAACTACACCCTAGAAGAAGCAAGAAAGTAATCTTTCAACAGATCCACACAATCCTAATTCCACCTCTTACAACAAAAACAACAGAAAGTGACAATTACTTTTTCTTAATATCTTAATATAAAAATTAATATTATCAAAATATCCTAATCAATTGAAATCCAAAAATATGAGGAATTAGAAATTTTTTCATTGTCATCCAATGGTCTTTGTACTTTGGTAATTGGAGAAACAGGTCCAATATTGTACAATCTATATACACTATCAGCTTGTTTGTGACAGTGTCTGGCTGTGTACAACATAAGGGTCTTGAAATTTTGCTTCTCCTATCTCAGCTTCTCTATTAGTAATATTGTTTATTTCATGCTTTTACACTATACTATGGTTTTCAGAACAGTTTATATATTTCAAAAGTATTTATATACCCAAAAAGAACATAGATGATTAACTAGGGAGGTGGCTTGTAAGAGAACAACAAAGAGTGAGACTGAATGCTTTGTAACTCTTGTATCAAGTTTGAAGAAGAGGACTTTATAAGTTACTCTTTCTCTAAGATGAATGCTTTTCGAAATTATCACAGCTAATAAACAAAATTCTTACACTCACCTAATGTCTGTGCCACCCTCCAAGCAGAACCACTGTTGATTGAAACAGTTGGTGAATGACTTTATGGATAGACCATCTTAATACACACACCATTTCTTAAATGAATGTAACCTGTTCTCTGTGGAGAACAGAGTCAGGCAGTCTCTAGGGCTACCTGATACAACCAGGATCACAGGAAGGCCTGACTCCAGTCAGAATTAGCAAGGGCAGGTAGCCCTAGAGATAACCAGATGGGCACAAGCTCTACAGCCAGTCCCACAAAACCCAAAGGAAGCTGCTGCACCCCCAGGTGCTCTAACAAGTCCAAGGTTAAAGGATCCCAAAATCACAGGGTCACAGAGACTGCCTGACTCTGAGGAATTCTGATACAACCAGGATCACAGGAAGGACTGACTCCAGTCAGAATTAGCAAGGGTGGGTAGCCCTAGAGATAACTAGATGGCAGGAGGCAAGCCTAAGAAAATAAACAATACAAAACAAGGTCACTTGGCATCATCAGAACCAAATTCTCCCACCATAGCCAGTCCTGTACACATCATCACACTGGAAACGCAAGATTCAGATATAAAATCATTTATCATGATGATGATACAGGATCTTAAGAAAGACATAAATAGCACCCTCAAAGAAATACAGGAGAACACAGGTAAAAAGCTAGAAGCTCTTAAAGAGGAAACACAAAAATCCCTTAAAGAACTACATGAAAACACAATCAAACAGGCGAAGGAAATGAGCAAAACCATCCAGAATCTAAAAATGGAAATAGAAACAATAAAGAAATCAGAAAGAGAGACAACCCTGAAGATACAAAACCTAGGAAAGAAATCAGGAGTCATAGATGCAAGCATCACCAACAGACTACAAGAGATAGAAGAGAGAATCTCAGGGGCAGAAGACACCATAGAAAACATTTGACACAACAGTCAAAGAAAATACAAAAAGCAAAAAGCTCCCAACCCAAAACATCCAGGAAACCCAGGATGCAATGAGAAGACCAAACCTAAGGATAATAGGTATAGAAGAGAGTGAAAACTCCCAATGTAATGGGCCAGTAAATATCTTTAACAAAATTGTAGAAGAAAACTTCCCTAACCTAAAGAAAGAGATGTCCATGAACATACAAGAAGCCTACAGAACTCCAAATAGACTAGACCAGAAAAGGAATTCCTCCAGTCACATAATAATCAAAATACCAAATGCACTAAACAAAGCAAGATTTTTAAAAGCAATAAGGGAAAAAAGGCAAGTAACATATAAAGGCAGGCCTATCAGAATTACAGCGGACTTCTCACCAGAGACTATGAAAGCTAGAAGATCCTGGGCAGATGTCATACAGACCCTACAAGAACACAAATGCCAGCCCAGGCTACTATACCCAGGTAAACTCTCAAATATCATAGATGGAGAAAACAAGATATTCTATGACAAAACAAAATTTACACAATATCTTTCCACAAATCCAGCCCTACAAAGGATAATAGATGGAAAACAGCAACATAAGGAGCAAAATTACACCCTAGAAGAAGCAAGAAAGTAATCTTTCAACAAATCCACACAAATCTAATTCCACCTCATACAACAAAAACAACAGGAAGTAACAATTACCTTTTCTTAATATCTTAATATGAAAATTAATATTACCAACATATCCTAAGCGACTGAAATCCAAAAATATGAGGAATTAGAAATTGGTTGATTGTCATCCAATGGGCTCTCTAATTTGGTAATTGGGGAAATAGATCCAATATTGTACAATCTATATATACTTTCTGCTTGTTTGTGACAGCGTTTTGCTGTGTACAACGTAAGGGCCTTGAAATCTTGCTCCTCCTGTCTCAGCCTCTCTATTAGTATTGTTTATTTCATGTTTTTACACTATCCTATGGTTTTCAGAACAGCTTACAGATTTCAAAAGTATTTATATACCCAAGGGAGACATAGACAATTAACTTGGGAGCTGGCTTGTACGAAAGAGAACAACAAAGAGTGAGACTGAATGCTTTGCTTGACATTTCTAGCTATTGTATCAAGTTTGAAGAAGAGGACTTTATAAGTTACTCTTTCTCTGAGATGAATGCTTTCCAAAATCATCACAGTCAATCAACCAGATTCTTATCCTCACCTAATGTCTATACCACCTTTCATGCAGAACAATTGTTCATTGAAACAGTTGGTGAACGACTTTATGGATAGACCATCTTAATACACACACCATTTCTTAAATGAATGTAACCTGTTCTCTGTGGGCTGAGAATAAATTCACACACTCAAGTCAAATAGCTTTTTGACCATAGCAGGAAGTCTGTATCTAAAAATCGTGTCTACAATTCATTCCTTGGTGCAGCAGAACTGTCAACTCTTGGCTTAGCTACGATAGAGATAAAACCTTTGGTGATTTGAAGGTCATTGAAGTACAGCCTTATTACAATGAAATCCAAAGTCTAAAAATTGTTCTTATTTTGGGCTTGTACCACAGAAAGAGCCAAGATTTTAAACTCTACTACATACAAAACAAACAAACAAAAAGATTTTACATATTTATGTTCACTTAAGAAAATACTAGTAGTGATGTATTATTTTGAAATATACAGTTAATATGTTTGGAGTTATTTGAAATTTATAGTGAGAAAATCATATGTATTTGCAGTATTGCTGTAGACAAGCAACTACATAACACTGTTAAATTGATTGTTTTATATCAAATAACTTTTATAATACTCATTTTTATTATAACATTTTATAAATTTTAAAGAATATGACAAAAAAAGATATTGTAGGTATTGAAGAGGGGGCCTCTGGGAGGAGTTGAGGTACAAAAGGGAAACAAGAATGTGATTGAATTCTATTTACTTAAAATATGTTTTTAAATGTTAATAAATTCAGACAAATTGAAATCATGTAACTTTTCTCATAATGCAATAAAAGTTAAAAAACAAAGTATGGGAATAATTGTAATATGCTGTTAAAATATGCCAAGAGGGCACTTTATCCTTGTTAATGGATGAAGTCACTTTACAAATTTTAAGCAGTTCTATCTACAAATTTGTCTAACAGCTAAATATTCTGTATACATGGAAATAGCAATAATTTTTACCTTAAATCTTAATTAATTTGACTAAAATATGGTTTTTAGTCTTTTTTTCACTTTATTTTGAAAAAAGAACTTAAAGAAAAGGTTCTCCAGAATTTACAAAGATAACCTGAGTTTTCTGTGATAGGTGCTTCCTTGGTAAGTAGCATTCACAATGGCAGCAAATTAAGATCTGCTCACCTCCTAAGGCAAAACAGTGATTGCTGAGAGAAATGGTTTACAAAACAGAAGACAGATCTATAATATATTTAGAGAAAGATGAGATAGTGTTAATGAAAATTGTTCAAGTTTAGTTAAACAAGTCAGTTTAAGTTTGGGCATTTTGAAAGTTAATGCTGTTGTGCATAATTTCTTTTTTTATTTTTTATTGGTTATTTCATTTATTTACATTTCAAATATTATCCCACCTTCCTGGTTTCCCCTGTACAAACCCCCTAATCCTTAACCTCTACTCCTGTCTCTATGAGGGTGTGCCCCACCCAACCACCCACTCCTGCCTCATTACCCAACATTCCCCTACCTGGGTCACCAAGCCTCCACAAGATCAAGGGTCTTCCATTCCAGTGATGCAAGCTAAGGCAGTCCTCTACTATATATCCAGCTTTGATCATATATACTCTTTGGTTGGTGGTTTAGGCTCTGGGAGATTTGAAGGGTCTGGTTGGTTGATATGGTGCTTCTTCCTATGGGGTTGCAACTCCCTTCAGCTCCTTTAGTCCTTGCCCTAACTTCTCCATTGGGGTACCCACACTCAGTCCGATGTTTGGTGGTCAGACTCTGGCAGAGCCTCTCAGGGGTAAAAAATGCAAATTACATTAAAATCAAATCAAGATAAAATTCTATTACACACAGCTAAGAAATAAAAATTATACTTCAACTCATTAGCACCCAGGATTGTGAAAATGAGCATTCAAGACACCTTGATAAGTCAATGAAGTTGGGGAGACCAAAGTAGTTCAACAAAATGTAAACAAATATTATCTGGTTTGGGATCCATAAATGTGGATGAAGTAGCCACCACCATTATCAACAACAATTATTCTCTGATATAATTATCAACAAATAAGGTATGTTTGTGCTAAGGATAGAACTTATTAGAAATTAAATTAAAGCTGTGTTCAGACTTTCTGGGCTGCACATTGCACCTGGCCAGATCATCAGCATGTCTCCTCTTCTGAAGTCCCAACAGTCTGAAGGCCCTCTAGGAGGTCTGCTACAGCCAGAGCCACAAGTAAGGGACCCTCCCAAGTAAGTACAACAGTCATGAGAAGCCCAGTGAACTGAGGAACCATCTCCACACTAACCCCCACCCTCTGTGCAAACTGACCACATTCTGGGCTGGAACTTCCCTGAGCAAACCAAAGCATGTCTGTTCTTCTGAAGACTCCACAATATGAAGGGCCCACAGGAGGAATGCTACATCCAGGGGCACAGACCACACAATCTGAAGGCATCCCAGGAGGTCTGATACTGCCAGGACTACAGGCCTTCCAGGAAACCTGCAACAACCATGGGACACAGGAGGCAGGATCCAGGCAGAGACACACATACCAGTTAACACCAGAGATAACCAGTTGGCAAAAGACAAGCACAAGACCATAAACAGCAGAACCCAATGTATAGTGGAATCATAAGAAGCCAGGGCTCCAAGCTCAGCAAGCTCTGGTTACACCAGCACACCTGAGAACCAGGATACCGACCTAAAATCCTATATCATGAAGATAGTAGAGATCTTTAAGGAGGATATAAATAACTTATTGGAAGAAATAAAGGAAAACACAGGTAATGAGGAAGAAGCTCTTAAAGAGGAAAAGAAATCCCTTTAAAAATATAGGAAAATACAATAAAACAGGTGAAGGAATTCAACAAAGTAGTCCAAGACCTAAAAATGGAAATAGAAACAATAAAGAAAATACAAATGGTGTCAACCCTGAGAATAGAAAACCTAGCAAAGAGGTCAGGAACTAAAGATGTAATCATCAACAAAAGAATACAAGTGATAGAAGGAGAATCTAATGGTGGAAGATACCTTAGAAGATATTGACACAACAGTCAAAGAAAATTAGAAACAGAAAAAAACTCCTAACCCAAAACATCCAGGAAATCCAGGATACAATAAAAAGACCAAACCTAAGAATAATAAGAATAGAAGAGAGTGAAGATTCTCAGTTCAAAGGAACCAAAAACATCTGTTGAGAAATATGATGTAATTCTGATAAGTCTGACTATATATGTTTCTTCACCTTTTTCACTTTCAGCTTTTAATATTTTTTATTTGCTCTGTGCATTTGCCATTTTGATTATTATGTGATGAAAGGTTTTTTTCTGACCAATCTATTTGGTGTTCTATAAGCTTCTTGTACTATTTATAGCCATTTATTTCTTTGGGTTGGGAAAATTTTCTTCTATGATTTTGGCAGCTACTTCATCTACATTTATGGATCCCAAACCAGATAATATTTATTTTCATTTTGTTGGACTACTTTGGTCTCCCCAACTTCACTGATGTATCATGGTGTCTTGAATGCTCATTTTCACAGTCCTGGATGCTAATGAGTCAAAGTATATTTTTTTATTTCTTAGCTGTATGTAATAGAATTTTATCATAATTTGATTTTAATGTGATTTGTATATTTTATCCCTGTGAGGCTCTGCCTAATCAATGAAATCCCTATCAAAACTCCAATACAATTCTTCAAAGTCATAGAAAGAGCAATTCTTAATTTCATATAGAAAAACAAAAAACCCAAGACAGCAAAAACCATTCTTAACAATAAAAAAACTTCTGAGGGAATCACTATCCTTGACCTCAAACTATACTACAGAGCAATAGTGATTAAAAAAAAACAAAAACAAACAACAACAACAACAACAGAAAATAAAACAGAAAAAAACTGCATGGTATTGGTACAGAGACAGACAGGATGATCAATGGAATAGAGTTGAAGGCCAAAAATAAAACCATACACTTATGGATACTTGATCTTTGTTAATCCAAAAATATACAATGGATAAAACAAGCAGCTTAAATGAATGGTGCTGGTCTAACTGGCATTCAATACATAGAAAACTGAAAATAGATCCATATTTGTCACCTTACATAAAGCTCAAGTCCAAGTGGATCAAGGACTTCAAAATAAAACTAGTTATACTGAATCTAACAGAAGAGAAAGTAGGAAAGAGTCTCAAACTCATGAGCATGGAGGCAGTGGTGGGTGGGTGGTAGATTTCCTAAACAGAACACCAATGGCTCAGGCTTTAAGTTCAAGAATTGATAAATGAGACCTCAATAAAATATAAAGCTTCTGTAGGGCAAGGACATAGTCAATAGAACAAATCAGCAGCCCATTGATTGGGGAAAAAATCTTCATTAACCCCAAATCTGATAGAGGGCTAATATCAAAAATATGTAAAGAATTCAAAAAGCTAATCACCAAAAAAACGAACAACACAATAAAAAAAAATGGGGTATAAAACTAAACTGAGAGCTGGCAACAGAGGAATCTTGAATGGCTGAGAAGCACTTAAAGAAATGTTCAAAGTCCTTAGTAATCAGGGAAAAGCAAATCAAAATCCTCAGATACAACTTTACACCAATCAGAATGACTAAGATCAAAAATTCAGGTGGCAGCATGCTGTCACCTGAATGCAGAGAAAGAGGAACATTCCTCCATTGCTAGTGGGATTGCAAACTGATAAAACCATTCTGGAAATCAATCTGGAGGTTCCTCAGAATATTGTTAATAGATCTACCTGAAAACTCTGGGTATATACTCAATACATGCCCTAACATGCCACAAGGGCACATCCTCTACTATGTTCATACTGGCCTTCTTTGTGATAGCCAGAAGCTAGAAACAACTCAGATGTCCCAAAATGGAATAATGGATACAGAAAATGTGGTTCATTTACACAAAGAAATACTACTCAGCTAGTAAGAATGAGGACATCATGAGTTTTGCAGTAAAATGGATGGAACTAGAAAATATCCTGAGTGAGGTATCTCAGACCCAAAAGGATACACATGGTATGTGCTCACTAATAAGTGGATATTAAACACAGAATATCTGGGATATAATTCATAGAACTCAAGAAGGTTAACAAGCAGTAGGTCCCAAATGAGGATGCTTCAATCCCACTTGAGAGGGAGAAGAAACCAGAGGGCACAGGGAGGGAGGGAACTGTGTAGAACAGAGAGGGGGAAAGCACAGGAAAATGGGAACATATCGAGTATGGGGCTGGGGGACAAGTAGAGAAGAACTGAGGGCCAGAAGAATGAATGGAAATATACAACCTTGGGATGAGGGAGATGGGGCACCCTTTGAATGTGCCAGAGACCTACAGAATGAGACCCAGGACGTAAATCTCAAGACTTAAAGAGAGGGACCTTAGATGAAATGACAAACAATGAGGAGAAGGAACTTGTAGAATCCACTTTCAGTAGAAGACAGGGCATCAAGAGGAAGAATGGGATTGCTATTCCACAGTCAAAAACTCTGACACAGAATTGCTCCTGTCTAAAATACCTGCAGGGACAAAAGTGGAGAAGAGACTGAGGGAAAGAAGGTCCAGTGACTAGGCAAAATTAAGAATCATCTCAAGGAGAGGCTCCAAGGCCTGACACTATTAATGCTATTATTTACTTACTGACAGCAGCCTAGCATGACTGCCCTCCAAGAAGCCCAACAAGCCCCTGACTGAGACTGAGGCAGATAATTACACTCAACCAAAGGACAGAAGCCAGTGACCCATGTGGTTGAATTAAGGAAAGGCTAGAAGAAGGTAAAGAGGAGGATGACTTCATAAGAAGACCCTGACCATGAGTTCTCACAGACACTGAGTTATCAACCAGACAGCATATATTATCTGGTCTGAGGCCCCTGATACATACACAGCAGAAGACTGCCTGGTCTGGCCTCAGTGAGAGACAACACACCTAACTCCTGAGAGACTTGAGGCTCCAGGGAATGGGAAGGCCTAGCAAGGTATAGGGGGAGTAAGGGGTAGGATGTGGGGACATCCTATTGGAGATAGGGGAGGAGGAAAGGGATGAGGAACTGTCAGAGGGTAGAATAAGAGGAGCATTATGACTTAAATGTTAAAAAAATTAAAAATTAAAAAACAGTTGTGCTCATGACATCTGATTCAAAAACAACAGAAAAGCATTTCAGATAGAATAATAACAATAGATTCTTTGTACTCTAACCTATAGCAGGATTGAAAAGTCAAAACACACAGCCTTGCTCACCATTGGTTTTCCTCAGTTCCTCCAACAAGGCACTGTGCTTCCTCTTGAACACGGTCCTCAATGCTCCTTTTCCTCATGCCCAAATTCCACAGTGTCATGAGTGTGAAGCATCTTATCCCTTTCCATCTGCTTCCATGGCTAAAAACAATTCCTAAATAAATAGTAGCAGAAACTACAATGTGAACCCAGAAAGAGTAAGGGTATCAGAGAAGATACAACCATACAGAGGCCCAGTCTGAGTCCCAGGATCAAGTCTGGCTTTGCTTTCTATCTTCTTCCTCACTGTGAATGCTGCCCAGCTCACACATGAACATGCACACTTACTTACCGAGGCCTTTATTAATTTTTTTAGCTAATGAGAAATTTCCTCCACATGATAAATCAAGGCTTCTTTCACTGCTTCATACCCATGCAACCCCACAGTGGGCTTCATGCCCAAATACAGAGTGAACACAGGACCATAGATTTTTGAGAACTGGAAATTGGAAAGCAAAACAATGGATAATTGTCCCTTGTCAGTGGGTACATGTACCCTGTGATGGCCCAGCCAATTGATACTTAGATTTCAGTGAATTATCACATCAAAATATTCAGCAGGTCTCTCAGATCATGTTTCAATAAGTAACCAAGGCAAGAGTTTTCCAGATTTATTTGAGGACTGAATTGCTCATGAATAAAAGCCTCCATTCCATGGGTGGTGGACACCAAACCCCAACATTGTTACTGATGCTATATTGTTCTTATAGACAGGAGCCTAGTGTGGCTATCCTTTGAAAGGCTCTCCCAGAAGCTGACTGAAACAGAATCAGATACTCATAGACAAGCATTGGACTCAGGTCAGAAACCCCTACTAAAGAGTAGGGTAGGGATTGAAGGAAATGAAAGGGATGTGAGTTCATAGGAAGACCAACAATGTCAACTAACTCGGACCCTTGGGAGTCCCAGAGACTAAGCCATCCACCTAAAAGCATGGCAGGTTCAACACCCTCCACCCCTCCACCACCACCCCCCAGCCGCATATGTATATGAGAACTACCTGAGTGAGACAGGTTATGCCTAATCCTATAGAGACTTGATACCTCAGGAAGGGAGGATCCCTGGGGGGGTACCTTCTCAGAAACAAAGGTAAGAAATGATATGAAAAGAACTCTCAACTCTTGAGCCAGGCAGTGATGGCGCACACCTTTAATCCTAGCACTTGGGAGGCAGAGGCAGACAGATTTCTGAGTTCAAGGCCAACCTGGTCTACAGAGTGAGTTCCAGGACAACCAGGGCTACAAGGAGAAACCCTGTCTCAAAAAAACAATTCTCCAAGGGGAGATGAAGTACAACATTTTGATTATTAATAATTAATAATAATAATATTTTTTAAAGAATACAACATTGGTACTCTGATCTTTTATCACTTGATGCCTGGGCTCCATTCATACTAAATAAGTTTCATTGTTCAGATGACTGTTCAGAAACACCTGTAAAGCTTTTCCTGTGGAACTTACTCCTAGGAAAAAGAGTAGAAATTCATAATGAGGACCCCAAGGTCATTTTATAATTACTATAAGCTGTACACAGCGTGGGTATCTGCTAAGAGAACAGTTTCTTACCCTGGTACATTCAAGGCCCCATTCACAGAATTAAAGTCAATTTGGATGCTATCAAATATCTTTAGTTCCATTATTTCCTGTGTTATGTCACACCTATAGATATTTCATTTTAATAAAGCATTACTTATTCAGAAGACTTTAGTACCAAATGCTAAATCCAATAAAAACACATCTCTAAAGTGGTACCTCACTTGGTGTATGATGTAATGTGCCCTTTACCAGAGACCTTTAGCAAAAAAATTGTGGAAAACAGCAATAAGATAAAGGTTGGAAGAATTATACACAACTTTTGCAATTTTGAAAATGTTATTATAATATGCAAAGACCCAATAGTTCTCTAATTCACAATAGGAATCACTCTTTCCTCAATTTCAGATGGGGACAAGAATTGCAACTTTACAGGTTTTTAACTTTATAATCATTGATTATAATACTGTTTGGTCAGTTCTGAAAGTATACGCAAAAATAACAATATACAGACTACATAGGTTATATTTATGAATATATGTACAAAGTGTACATATCTGTATGTAATAACAATTAATTAAAAAAATAGGCCATAAATTTCTAAAAAGAACAAGGAGTATGTGGGAGGGCTTGCAAAATTGCAAAAACTGTGTACACTTCTTCCCATTCTTATTTTACTGCCATTTCCAACAATTTTTTGCTAAAGATCTCTGGAAAAGAGCACATCACATCATCAACCTAGTTAGGGAAAGGGGGAATATATTATAATTTCAAATAATAATAATGTAATTATAATCTCAAAATGAAAATAAAATCTTAAAAGAATAAGTCAGTTTATCTTTTTTTGCAAGGTGCTAGAGGAGCATAAGGGATACTTACACATACTTACATTGGTTAAGGATTGGGTGATGTTCTTCACATCTAGCTGGAGTAAATTGCCAATAATTGGAAGAGGAGTGGGGACAGGAGGGAGTTTCCCTGTCCCAGAGCTCCATCTCCAGAGTGAAAGGAGAATGAGACAGGAGAGGGTGAGCACCAGGAACGTGACCAGATCCATTGAGTTCTTCCTTACTGACACAGCTATGATCAGGCAACACGGAACTTTTATCATGTGGCTGCAGAATTAATAGGACATCATAATTGACTAATCATCTAGCTGCTACTCTTTAATCTGTATTTCATGTGGACTTTATCCTAGTGATAAAGACAAAACTAAGATGTTTTTCATGCTTAAACAAAGTCTCATGATATGGCTCAAACTATCTATTAACCTACTTTATCTTCTCAAGGATAGAAGTCTATGCATGAGCAACCATGCCCAGGTTTAGCTGTATATTTAAATATTTATTTGGTACCTTAAACATTTACACATGCATTCTCAATAAATGTAGCTTTATAAGTATTTAACAGACTCTGACAATTACAACTAAGTAAATAAAGTGTGTTTAGTATTACACAGACACCTTGAATAAAATATGATGTATTATCCTGCCCTAGTCTACTATATAAGTCATGAAAAAGCAAGACAAACAGAACTGTCAGTATCACACAGTTCATAGAAAGAAAAAGAAATTGAATTCAATGAGATATTATGGTCATAGTTCTTCACTGAGGTTCCATTACAAATTCTTTTTTTTTATTGAAAATAGATGATATCTAATACCATACATCCAGGCCACTCACCTCTCCACTCCTTCCAGCTCCTCCCACCTCTCTTCTTCCCCAGATTTATTCCCCTTCTGTTTTCTCTTCAGAAAAGTTCAGAGTTCCAAATGATGACAGCCAAATTAGACAAATTAAGATATAGTGAAACAAGACAAAAGCCTTCATGTTGAGGCTAGATAAGACAACACAGTAGGAAGGAAAAGAGTTTCAAGACCAGGCAAAAGAGCCACTCCCACTATTAGGAGTTCCACAAAAACACCAAGCTAACAACTACATGAGTACTTAAGAAAAGTATTGTGATTGTCCCCTTCATATCACTCTAGAAGTGAATCTATCTCAGTATAACTGACCACAGAGACATCAGATAACTGAGTAGAAAGTACTTGAGGAACTGTGAGTCCTTGACTGTATTGTCTCCCCCCAAAAAAGTTGTTTTGTATTTTTTTTATTCTTGTTTAAATTAGAGTTACTATTGCTGTGATAAAATATCATCACCAAAAGCAAATTGAGGAAAAAAGGCTTTAATTGGTTTACAATTCCACATTATGGTTCATCATTGGAAGAAGTCAAAATAGTAACTCAAGCAGAGCAGAGTTCTGGAAGCAGGAACTGATACAGAGGTCATGGAGGGATGCCACTTATAAATTTGTTTCCCATGGCTTGCTCATCCCCTAAAACCCAGAACCACCATCCCATGGATGCCCCGACCCATCATGAGCTGAGCCATCCTCAATCAATCACCAATTAAGAATATGCCTACAGCCATGTATTAGGGAGACATTTTCTCAGTTGAAGTTCCCTCTTTGCAAATGACTCTGCCTTATGTCAAGTTGACATAAACTTCATCATAATTTGGAAATTTCCAAGGATAAAAGAAATTACTATAGAATAAAGAAGGTTGAATAAAGAGCAGTTTCTGTGTCTTTAATAAATCATAGGTGCTTATGGATACTATAAATCATAGTATAAAATGACCAAATACTGTTCAGAATGGAATGTGAAAACACAGACATTATAAAGATTCAAATATGAATAGAATGATATGTATTATTCTAATTATAATGGCAAACTCAAGCAAAGGCTTGATTTGTAGAGATGGCCTCATAGGTGTTCTAAATTGACTAAGCAGATGTTGCTAAGCTCTCTTGGTACAGAAAATTGTCTTTTAAGACTATGTTATACAGTATTTCATAAATCATATAAATTCTGTGTATATTCTTAAAATGCTTATGTCAGTATTTCTTCTGATTCCCTCTACTTTCTTTGTCTAAGCCAAAATTATTCCCACTCGAGATTAAAAGCTGACTGAGTCTTGGAGATTCTGTCCTTTTTCTAGGTAGACAGAGATGGAGTAAAGCCAGGGTTTGAGTCCTTATCTTGCTCTTTTTGCCTCCATATAGACATTCAGTACTATTGCATCCACCAACCTTTACCAACTGTGTACTGTGATTCAATATTGACCTTATTCAGTCCTAGTCAAAACAACCATGAGTTTAGTTAATAATTACATCATCACTTTTGACATAGTGGTCAGAAAAGTTTGATACTAATGATCTTTCAAAATTAGTTAATGATTAGATCATCATTTTCTGAAATGGAGGTCAGAAAAGTTCTATTTTAATAATCTTTAGACCTTTGGTGACCCAAAGTCATCTTGCCCTGTTGACTTGTGCAAGGTAAGCAGAATTTGTTGCCTGACTCATGTCGACCTAAGATTTCCAAAGAAACAAATTCCATTTACTGGATATAGGCTAGACTAAAGTTGACAGTTGGTAAAATCTTGAATTAGTGAGCTCCTAAGGGCCTCGATGCCCAGAGTACTAGCTGAAGATAGAGCCTATCGAATAGTTAGAGACATATGTCCTAACCTGTTGTATTTTCTACCAGAATCATTGTGAGTGGATGATCAAATTTTGAGCTACATGGCACCCTCAGAAATATCAGTACTTAAGTAGTATGACCTTTGTCCTTTGCTGAACTTGTATCAGAACTGGTCTGAGCTATGGGTTTAGGATGGGGTCCAACACACAGCATTTGTTTCAAAAAAGGCTGCCTACATCATCGGTCCCTCAATATCAGGAAGCACAATGGACAGTGATTGTCTTTATAGAAGAGGAGAATATGGGAAGGAGATAACAAGTTGTAACATAAAAGATTACTTTTGAAGGGTTATCTGCCAAGGAAGATTGCTCAGACATATGTTTAAGCGAATAGTAAGTCTATCAACCAGCTGATACTACTAGTGTTCTGGATCCCAGTGTAGCCCTGTGCCTTTTTCATAATATACTTTAAGCACAAAAAGGGAAATTTTTCTATGTTGACATACTTAAGTTAACAATGGGAAGCCAGAAGCAGAACTACAAAAGCCAAAAAAGTAGGGTTAATACATGTAGATACTTTCCCAGAACAATACTTTGATGACTAAGGTCTTTTGTGGTTTTGATTTTTGTTTTGGGAGAGGTGTTGCTGTTGTTTTAGTTGTTTGTTTGTTTGTTTGTTTTGTTTTCACTTTGGCAAGTAGTATTGTCTGTGTGCTGAGTTTTATGGCCTGAATAGCACTTCCATGATGAAGTCAGTTGTGCTAAGATCTGAAGGCCCATTACAATTATAACTTGTCCCATCATCATTACTGTGTCTGTTGCCATGCAAAATCATACACTGTGTGATCACAGATAGATGACTACTCCAACCCAGAGGACAGATTATTCTTTTTTAAAGATATTTTCATTCTTTGGTAATTTTATACATAATTTGATGATATGCTCTTTCCCATATTCTTCTAGATCTGGTCTTTGTTCCAAACACAGCCAACATTGTTTTTAACCCATAGAATCAAATTAATGCTGTCGTTATAGGTTTGAGTGTATGACAACCCATTGTTGTGTGTTATACCTACCAGGATCCACACTCTTGAAGAAAACCATTGCTCCCTCTTAGAGAAGCTATCAGTTACCAATGTTTCTCAGTTATAAGTGGGGCATGGCTATTGCTCAGCTCCGTGTTGAGATTTTGTCTGGTCTGAGGTTGGTCAGGTCTTATCTATGTTGGTACATTTGCTCTGAGTTGATATGTGCAACTGTCTTATTGTGTCAGCAAAACATTTCTTCACTGTAGTCATCTACTACCTCTTATAGACTCAGAAAATATTTTCAACAAAATCATAGAAGAAAACTTTCCTAGCTTAAAAACACAAAACCTAAAGAACAGAGAAAGAATATTAAAAGCATCAAGGGGGGGTTGCAATCCCATAGGAAGAACAATATCAGCTGGCCAGGCAACCCAGTTCTCCCAGGGACTAGACCTCCAACCAAGGAGTGTACAGGGAGGAATCCATGGCTCTGGATGCATATGCAGCAGAGGATGGCCTTGTCTGACACCAATGGGAGGAGAAGCCCTTTGTCCTGTAGATGTTTGATGTCCCAACATAGGGGGATGCTGGAGCAGTGGGGTGGGAGGGGTTGGGTGGGTGGGGGAGCACCCTCATAGAGGTAAAGAGGAGGGGAGAGATATTGGATGTGGGATGCAGGGTTTGTGAAGGGGTAACTGTGAAGGGGATATCATTTGAGATATAAACTAATGAAATGTTTAACAAAAAAAAAGAAAGAAATATGAACAAATAAATTAACCAATGAAAAAAGATTTAAAGAAAAAGCAGCAAGGGGAAAAGGGCAAGTAACATACAAAGGCAGACCTATCAGAATTACATTTGACTTTCAACATATTGAGGGCTAGAGGGGCATGGACAGATATCTAGAGACTCAGGACTCAAATGGAGGTACCTTAGATGAAATGCCTGACAGTAGGGAGAGGGAACTTATAGAGCCTACCTCCAGGAGGAAGACAAGGCATCAAATGATGGGGGCATCCCAAAGTCACAACTCTGACCCATAATAGTTCCTGTCTGAAAGAATTACAGGGATGGAAGTGGAGAGGAGTCTAAGGAAAAGAAGGTCCAACAACAGGCCCAACGGATCCAGGTCAAGGGGAGGTTCCAAGGCATGACATTATTACCGAGGCTATGGAATACTCACAAAAAGGGACCTAACATGACCGCACTACAAAAGACCCAACAAGCAGCTGAGAGAATCAGATGCAGATATTTGCACCCAACCAATGGACAGAAGCAGCTGATCCCTGTTGTTGAATTTGGGAAAGGCTGAAAGAAGCTGAGGAGAAGCAGCAGTCTCAATTAATTTGGACCTCCGAGATCTCTCAAACACTTAACCACCAAACAGGCAACATATGCCAGCTGATATAAGGCCTCCAACATATATATAGCACATGATTGCCAGGTCTGTGTTCAATCAGTGAAGATGTACCTAACCCTCAAGAGAATGGAGACCCTAGGGAGTTTAGAGGTCAGGTGAAGTGAGGGTTGGGAACACCCACATGGAGATAGGGGGTGGGGAAGAAGTATGGGATGTGAAACACTCAGAGGGTAGATGGGATAGTGGGAATAAAACCTGGAATGTAAAAAAATAAATAAATAAAATTTAGTCTAGGCTACTATAGCCAGCAAAACTCTAAATCACTATAGATGGATAGTAATTCCATACCATCAAAAAAAAGCACACACACTCACACCCACACAAACATCACCAACATCAAAATAATAGGAAATAACAATCACTGGTCATTAATATCTCTCAATATCAATGAACTCAATTCTCCAAGAAAAATAGAAACGCTAATAGAATGGATATGAAAACAGGACCCATCATTCTGTTACATACAAGAAACACATCTCAGCAATAAAGACAGACATTACCTCAGAGTAAAAGGCTGAAAATTTTTTTTCCAAAAAAATGGACCCAAGAGGAAAGCTGGACTAGCCATCCTAATATGTAACAAAATAGAATTTCAGCCTAAATTAATCAAAACAGACAGGGAATGACACTTCATACTCATCAAAGGAAAAATTTACCATAATTGTATCTCAATTCTAAATGTTTATCCCCAAACACAAGGCCAACCACATTTTAAAAAATGCTAAGGCTTAATCCTTATAACTAAGCCCACAAATCAATAGTGGGAGACTTTAGCATGCAATTCTCACCAATCGACAGGTCATCCAGACAAAAAACAAACAGGAAAATAATAAAACTAAAAGAAATTATGAATCAAATGGATCTAACAGAAATCTATAGAATATTTCACCCAAACACAAAAGAATATACCTTACTCTCAGCACATCATGGTTGCTTCACTAAAACTTATCATACAGACAGCCACAAAGCAAGCTTTAATATATACAGGAAAAGTAAAATAAAATAAATAAAAGTAAAATAACACCTTATAGCTTATCAGAACTGTGACACTCCTACAGCTGAAGGCTGATCCTTCAGACTCCACCTTGCCACAGATAGCCATGCCTCTCTGCCCACCTCCTGCTAATTGCCACGCCTCTCTCCAAGTTCCAGTTACACTGGAAGTCCCAGCTCCAGAGACTGAAGATGAAGATGCTGATTGGGTCAAGTTGCTGACGAACTTGGGGAAGAGGGTTTGCTTTACTTATCTACCCATTTGCTTGTAACAATGAGAATTCAATGAATGATGGTAGACTGAAAGCATACCATGTGTTGGTCTAATTTTTTCAAACCCTTCCTACATTTCTGGTACCCTTAATTTTCAGGCCCTTTGACTCCCATTCCAGATGACCCATTCATATGTGTGGCTGCAGGCAGCTACACAGAACAACATGGATTAAAACTTCAACAACAGAAACACCAGGAAGCATACACACTCATGGAAATTGAACAACTCTCTACTCGATGATCTTTGCTTCAGGAAAGAAAGAAAGAAAGAAAGAAAGAAAGAAAGAAAGAAAGAAAGAAA
>JADRCD010000294.1:37968-55253 GCA_019843815.1 Montemys delectorum
AAGAAAGAAAGAAAGAAAGAAAGAAAGAAAGAAAGGAAGGAAGGAAGGAAGGAAGGAAGGAAGGAAGAAAGAAAGAAAGAAAGAGAAGGAAGGGAGGGAGGGAAAGATTTAGAAAAATTAAAGACTTTCTAGAATTCAATGAAAATGAAGGCATATTATACTCAAATTTAAGAGACACAAAGAAAGCAGTGCTAAGAGGAAAGTTCATAGTACTCCATGCCTCCATAAAGAAATTAGAAAGTTCTAATACCATCAATTTAAAAGTATATCTGAACGATCTAGAAAAAGAAATGGAGCAAGCACATCAAAAGGAGTAGAAGGCAGTAAATACTCAAAATCAGGGTTCAAATTAATCAGTTAGTAACAAAGAAAATAATACAAAGAATCAAGGGAACCAAGAGCTAGTTCTTTAAGAAATTCAACAAGATAGACAAACCCTTATGCAAATTAACCAAAAAACAGAGATACAGTACACAAATAAACAAAATTAGTAATGAAAAAGGAGACTGACACTGAAAAAATTCAAGGAAAATCAATAGGTCTTATTTCAAAAGCCTGTACATAACAAAACTGGAAAATCTTAATGAAATGGACACTTGATTTTTTTCAAATTCTTTTTTATTAGATATTTTCTTTATTTACACTTCAAATGATATCTCCTTTCCTGGTTTCCACTCTGGAAAAAAAAACCCTGTTCCCTCTCCCCTTCCCCTGCTCACCAACCCACCCTCTCCCACTTCCTGGCCATGGCATTCCCCTACACTAGGGCATAGAACCTTCACAGGACCAAGGACCTCTCCTTACATTGATGACTACTAGGCCATCCTCTGCTACATATGCAGCTGGAGCCATGAGTCCCACCCTGTGTATCTTTGGTTGGTGA
This sequence comes from Montemys delectorum, assembly GCA_019843815.1. Taxonomy (NCBI): domain Eukaryota; kingdom Metazoa; phylum Chordata; class Mammalia; order Rodentia; family Muridae; genus Montemys; species Montemys delectorum. The sequence goes on from JADRCD010000294.1 coordinate 38,852, forward strand.
TTTAGCCCCTGGGAGCTCTGAGGGTACTAGTTAGTTCATATTGTTGTTCTTCCTAAGGGGCTGCAAAACCTTCAGCTCCTTGGGTCCTTTCTCTAGCTTCTTCGTTGGAGACCCTGTGCTCAGTACAATGGATGGCTGTGAGCCTCTACTTCTGTATTAGTCAGGCACTGTCTGAACTACTCAGGAGACAGCTATATCAGGCTCCTGTCAGCCAGCACTTGCTGGCATCCATAATAGTGTCTGGGTTTGGTGATTGACTATGGGAAGGATTCTAAGATGGGGCAGTCTCTGGATGATCCTTCCTTCAGTCTCTGCTACATACTTTTTTGCTGCACCTCCTTCCATGGATATTTTGCTCCCCCAAACCACAAAAATCTCAAGAAGAAGGAACACTTGATTTTTTTTTAGAAGCTAAAACCATACAGTGGAAAAAAGAAACCATCTTTAACAGAAAGGGCTGACCTAATTAGAAGTCTACTTGTAGAAAAATGAAAATAGATTCATATTTATCATCCTACACAAAACTCAAGTTCAAATGGATCAAGGACCTCAACATAAAATTGGATTCATTAAATCTCATAGAAGAGAATGTCAGAAATATCCTTGAATGCATTGGAACCGGAGAAAATATCCTGAACAGAGCACCAATGGCTCAGGCTCTAAGATCAGCAATTGATAAAAGAGATCTCATGAAACTTCAAAGCAAAAGACACTGTCAATAAGAATATCAACCACAGTATCTGTGGTGCAAACATTAAAATATCATAAAATAAATTCATATAACTTAAGAAAAGAATGTCAGGCTACAGATTGGGAAAGGATCTTCCAGAACCCTACATCGTACAGAGGGATAATATTTGAAATTTAAAAAGAACTCAAGAAGTTAGATACCAACAACACAAATAACCCAATTAAAATTAGAGTACAGAGATAAACAGAGAATATAGAACAGAAGAATCTATATTGATCAAGAAGCACTTAAAGAAATGTTCAAAGTCCTTAGTCGTCAGGGAAATGTAAATCAAAACAACTCTGAGATTCCATCTTACAGAGGTTAGAATAGTTAAGATAAAAAAAAAAAAACTCAAGTAATAGCACATACTGGAAAGGATGTGGAACAAGGAGCACATTCCTCCGTTGCTGGCAGGAGTGCAAATTTGTACAGCCACTTTGGAAATCAATTTAATGGTTTCTCAAAAACCTGGGAATAGTTTTACCTCAAGACCCAGCTATACCACTCCTGAGCATATAGCCAAAAGGTGCTCCACCATACCACAAAGACACTTGCTCAACTATGTTCACAGCAGCTTTAGTTGCAATAGCCAGAAACTGGAAAAAAAATAGATGTCCTTCAACTGAAGAATGGATAAAAAGAAAAGTGGTATCTACACAATGGAATACTATTCAACTATGAAAAACAAAAAGACTTTCAAATTTGCAGGCAAATGGATGATCATCTTGAGTGAGGTAATTCAGTCCCCATAGGACATGCATGGTATATATTCACTTATAAGTGGATATTAGCCATAAAATACAGGATACCCATGCTATGCTCCACAGACCCAAGGAGGCTTGACAGGAAGGAGAGCACAATCAAGGATGTTTGACTCTCATTTGGAAGGGGAAAAGGAATGGTGATGGAAGATATATGAAGGCAGAAACTGAGTAGGGGAGGAATGGGGATGGGAGTGGGAAGTTCAAGGTCAGGTGTGGGGAGGGACAAAGGAATGACTGGATGACAATGATAATGAATCAAAATCTACAACTGACAGGAGGCATGGAAGAAGGCATCATCTCCAGGAAGAGACTGAGACCTGAGACAGGGAAGCAACCAAGATGTGACTCAAAGGTTTGGGGATATGGAGCCTGGGGAGGGTGCCTCCTGTTGCCAGGCAAGAACCTAGGTTGAGAGACAGGGACACCCACAAAATTTTTGACCCAAAATTTATCCTGTCTAAAGAAATATAGGAATTGTGAATGCAGCAAAGACTGAGGGAACAGCAAACCAATAATGACCCAACTTGAGACCCATCCCATGGATGACCACTAAACTCTGATACTATTACTAATATTTTGTTATATCTACCATGGCTCTCCTCTGATATGCTCTACCCACCAACTGACTCAGACAGAAACAGATTATAGCTACTGTGTCCACAGCTAAATGATGGATAGAGCTTGGGAGCTTTTATAGAAGAATAGGAAGAATTGCAGCCCCTAAGTAAAAAGGAACTCCACAGGAAAACCAACAGAATCAACTAACCTCGACCCTTGGGGCTCTCAAAGGCTGAACCACTAATCAAAGAATATACAGAGGCTGGATCTAGGTCTCCCTGCTCATATGTAGCAGATGTGCAGCTTCGTCTTCATGTGGGTCCTAAACAACTAGAGTGGAGCTTATCACTCCAGTAGTACATAGATAAGGTAGATGTTGGTTTGGGACAATTCAAAGCCCTGTATTTTTGCCTTAGTGGAAGCTAAATTGCTCATTCTATCAGCTCTCCTGAACCCACATCACCAAGGCAAGCTCTCCAGCACTGTTCCAGCTAGCTCACCCAATGCTGTACTTAAAAAGGTACAGGGTCAGCTCTCATACTGTAGAATCTGGCTCACACATGCCATTGCCTTGAGAGTCAGCTCTACTGTGCTGCAAAGGCAAGGTGCAGAGCCTTTCTCCAAGTGCTGCAGCTAGGGTGGGGTTGGCCAGCTCTCCCAACAGTGGCAGGTAGAGAAGGCATCTTCCCAGTGGGCAGGTGCCTACTCCACCTTATAGTAGGCAAATGGAAGGAGAGATTCCCACTCTCACACACTCTGGGACGATGCAACCAGGCCCAGCTCTACTGTACTTCCTGGGTGAGGCATAGAGTAGTGCAGCTGATGAGGGGTAGGGCCAGATCTCCTGCTCTGATACTTTCAAAGTGAGCTCCTCATTCCCATGAGGCACAGGCAAAGAATGAGACCAGTCCTGCACAGCCCGCATACATCAACATGGCCCCAAATGGCAGCCCAGACCAGGGACATTCTCCTGGCCTTTGTTGATAACAGACCCCTCTCCCACTGTTTCAGGGCCATGAACACAGACACAGTCTTTGGTAGTAGCCCAGGAGATCAAGACATCACTTTGGCCTAAGATGGTGTTGCTCTCTATTCACATCAGGCTGCTTCTCATTACTCTGAAGTCTTTTGGTCTGCCTCTCTTCATTAAGTACACATCCTTCCACTTCTCTTTCTCTTCCATTTCTCCACCACTTACTTGATCATCTTAGTGATACCCAGGGCCTCTGGGTGTCTAAGGTTGTCTCAGCAGTTCTGTGGCTCACCCATGCCACATAGCACCAGGGTAGGGGTCCTCTAAGGCTTGCTTTGCCCACCTGGGCTTTATGGGATGGGCAGGTGTCATCTTAGGGGTACGCTGCCTGCCCTATGGCACTGGGCTCGGGGTTGTCTGTGTCACATTCTGCCCTGGCCACATTACACCAACTGCACAAGAATTCATAAGCAATACTTTAAACCAGTTAATAAAAGTCATCCCCTGCTGTCACTTTTCTTGTACTTGCATGCTGTCTGAGTGGCCCAGATGCCTGGGGATCCTTAAGCTTCTCTACTCTATAATCCATTTCATGCTGGAAATATACCACCTGTGTAATTGGATTAGATCACCCTCTAGTGGTGAGATAGAAATACTCCATGACAGAGGCCTGTCTTGTGGCACACCTAAACACAACCTAAACACATGTGCTTGTGTGCTGAGATAATAGTGTCAAACATATAAAGAAAGAACTAATCAAAAAATGAAGTATATTAACTCTTCATAGTGATCTTACCTGTTCTTAAAAAAAATTAAATTCCATGTGTGTTCTTTTGTGATTGGGTTACCTCACTCAGGATGATACTTTCAGTTCCATCTATTTCCCTAAGAACTTCATAAATTCGTTGATTTTAATAGCTGAGTAGTACTCCTTTGTGTAGATCTACCACAGTTTCTGTATCCATTCCTCTGTTGAGGGACATCTAGGTTGTTTCCAGTTTCTGGCTATTATAAATAAGGCTTCTATGAACATGGTGGAGCATGTGTTCTTATTACATGTTGGAGCATCTTCTGGGTATATACCCAAGAGTGGTATAGCTGGATCTTCTGGTAGAACTATGTCCAATTTCCGGAGGAACCACTACACTGATTTCCAGAGTGGTTGTACCAGCTTTCAGTCCCATCAACAATGAAGTAGTGTTCCTCTTTCTCCACAACCTCTCCACCATCTGCTGTCACCTGAGTCTTTTATCCTAGCCAATCTGACTGCTGTGAGGTGGTATCTCAGAGTTGTTTTGATTTGCATTTCCCTGATGACTAAGGATGTTGAACATTTCTTAGATGCTTCTCAGCCATTTGGTGTTCATCACTAGCACTCATCGGGAGTGCTAGTGTTTCTTGTAGTGGAAAGATTTGATCAGCAAAATGAGAGATATAGACAATATCAGACCTTAGAATTCAAGGTGATAAAAGATCTAAAAGAAGCAGTGGCTCAATATGGTCCAAACGCCCTGTTTATGCAGGCACTTTTGGACAATGTAATAGAGTCAAATTTAACACCTCAAGATTAGAGAACTTTATGTAAGGCTACATTGCAAGGAGGTGATTTTTTACATGGAGTTCACAATGGCAGGAAATTAGCAAAAGGACAGTTGCACAGAATGCTCAGTCAAGTAATCCAGAATGGAATCTAGACGTGCTCCTGGAAGAAGGGCTGTATGAAAAAAATGCTAGACAGATTGAGTAACCTGCTGGGGTATATGCACAAATTGCGATGACAGCAAGAAGGGCTTGGATTTAATTACCTGTGAAAGGTGAGGTTGGTGGAAGTCTAGCTGGCATCCGACAAGGTCCAGAGGAGCTTTTTAAAAGCCAGGTTACAGCAAGCTGTAAGCAGAATCCTTGGGAAATCTCGTACCGACAATCTATTTATTACACAGTTGGCTTATGAGAACGCTAGTGCAGCGTGCAAAGCTGCTATTCAGCCACACAAGGGTTGATGGATTTATCTGGATATATTCACCTTTGTCCAGATATGGGATCTTTCTATAATCAAGGTTTGTCCATGGCAGCTGCATTGCAGGGAACTATGGTTCAAGAGATCCTGGAGCAAAGGCAGGAGAATAAAGGATGTTTTAATTGTGGAAGTCTGAATCATTTTAAAAATGATTGTCCTAGGAAATTAGGAGCCACAAGCAGGCAGCAGTCAGGTGCTGCCCCGAGAATCTATCCTCATTGCAGGAGAGGGAAGCATTGGGCCAGAGATTTTAGATTTAAAAAAGGTTTTCAAGACAATACCTGGTCAGGAAACAAGTGGAGGGGCCCACCCTGGACCCCCTTTTTAAAGCAACAGGCAGTGTATGGGGCCATGAAGCTGCCACCCAGCCAAGAAAATCTGTCTTTGAACTTTTCAGGGCAACCCCAGGAAGTGCAGGATTGGACAATTGTTCTAAGTGCCACACAGTATTAATGCCAGAAATGGGAGTGCAAATTATGCCCACTGGAGTTTTTGGGCCTTTGCTCACAGAGATTTGGGGATTTCTTATAGGGAGAAGTAGTGCAATTATGAATAGACTGCAGATTTATCCAGTTCTTATTGACTGTGATTATCAGGGGGAGATAAAGATTATGGCTTCTTCATCTCATGGTGTTATTATAGTACCTGCTAATCAGAGAATTGCGCAGCTTATTTTAATCCTTCCATATCCAATGTCTTCTAATTTTGTTAAAAATGAGAGAGGACAGAGTTGTTTTGGTTCTGATGTATACTGGGTACAGTCTATCACTAGTAAAAGACCTAATCTTAAATTAATTATTGAAGGAAAAAGTTTTGAAAGTTTAATAGATACTGGAGCTGATATGACTATCATTAGAGGCCAAGACTGGCCCTCAACTTGGGCTTTGTCTGAGACAATTACTCATCTCCAAGGAATTGGTTATGCCAATAACCCAAAATGAAGCTCTAAGCTTCTAACCTGGAGAGATGAGGAAGGTAATTCAGGACAAATTCAGCCTTATGTTATGTCAAATCTGCCTGTTACTCTGTAGGGGAAAGATCTGTTTTCACAAATGGGTCTTGTCTTGTGCAGCCCTAATGAAATAGCTAATAAACAGAGGTCAGAACAGGACATTAGAACATCTGGAGACCCTAAGCTTAATTCTAATAGTAAAGGTTTGAAGCATTTTCCATGAAGGCCACTATCTTACCTGTGCCCCATGCAGATAAAATTCAGTGGATTAATAATATTCCAGTGTGTGTTGATCAGTGGTCTCTATCTCAAGAAAAGATAGAAGCTGTTTCTTTGCTAGTGCAGGAGCAATTGGAGGCAGGACATCTGAGGGAATCCAATTCCCCATGGAACACACAAATATTTGTCATCAAGAAAAAATCAGGTAAATGGAGACTGTTACAAGATCTAAGAAAGGTAAATGAAACAATGGTAGTTATGGGAGCATTGCAAACTGGACTTCCATCTCCAGTGGCAATTCCTAAAGGATTTTATAAAATAGTTATGGATTTAAAGGACTGTTTCTTTACAATTCCTTTGCACTCTGAGGATTGTGAGATTTGCTTTTAGTGTTCCATCTGTTAATTTTAAGGAACCTATGAAAAGATATCAATGGACACTCCTTCTTCAGGGCATGGCTAATAGTCCTATACTATGTGAAAAAATTTGTGGTACAAGTCATTGATCCATCCTATAAGGAAAAAAATGGCCAATGATATATATTGCCCACAGATGATGTCCTATTAGTAGGAAAAAATCCTCAGGATGTACTTCAATGTTGTAGAGACATACAAGTTACCCTAAATGAGAAGGGTCTGCAAATAACTCCAGAAAAGGTGCAAACTCAGGATCCGTATAATTATTTAGGCTTTACATTCACAGATCAAGCTGTTATTCCCCAAAAGATAGTTATTCATAGAGACAGATTAAAAACCTTAAATGATTTTCAAAAATTGTTAGGTGATATCAATTGGCTTCGTCCCTATCTAAAGCTTACTACAGGAGAATTGAAATCTTTATTTGATATTCTCAGAGGTAATTCTGATCCAAATTCTCCTATATTTTTAACTAGAGAAGAAATGTCAGTCTTACAACAGGTAGAAAGAGCTATTGAAAATCAATTTGTTACTTACATAGATTATTCTTTACCCTTGCATTTGTTAATTTTCAACACAACTCATGCTCCTACAGCATTATTATGGCAAAAAGCACCTCTCATGTGGATACATTCAAGGGTATCTCCAAAATGTAATATCTTGCCATATTATGCGCCTGTAGCCCACATGATCGTGATTGGTAGAAAGCAAGTGCTGACTTATTTTGGCAAAGAGCCAAATGTTGTCATTCAGCCTTTTACTTTAGATCAAGATTCCTGGTTAAAACAGCATAGCACAGACTGGTTGCTTGCTCAGATAGGATTTCAAGGAATTATAGATAATCATTATCCACAGTATAAACTGATAAAGTTCTTAAATGTGTATGAAGTGATATTTCCTAACATGACTTCTTTATAGCCTTTGAGTAATGCCCTTGTGATATTTACTGATGGTTCCCCTAAAGAATGAGCTGGATATCTTATGAATAATCCACAGGTAATCATAGAAACTCCTGGTCTCTCAGCTCAATTAGCTGAATTAACTGCAGTATTAAATGTATTTCAAACTGTTACTGATGCTTTCAATCTTTTCACTCATAGCCTATACATGGCAGAGTCAGTTCCTTTATTAGAAACATGTGGTACATTTAATTTTAATACCACAGCAGGATCCTTATTTTCACAATTGCAAAATGTCATTCTTGCACGAAAAAATAAGTTTTATATTGGTCATATATGAGCTCATTCTGGTCTTCCTGGACCATTGGCTGCAGGTAATAATTGTATTGACAGAGCTCTTGTAGAAGTCTTAGTTTCAGATCCTGTTACACTAGCTAAATGGGATCATAATAAATTCTATCTTTTCTAGCCATACCTTAAGACTTAAACATAAAATTTCCAAAGAGCAAGCAAGAATGATTGTAAAACAATGCCCTAATTGAATTATTTTATCTCCAGTTCTGCATTTAGGGGTAAATCCAAGAGGCCTGTAGTGGCTATTCCTGGTTGTCAACTTGACTATATCTGAAATGAACTACAATCCAGAATTAGAAGGCTCACCTGTGGCCCTAATCTGGAGGTTAAGAGATACAAGTTTCTGACCTGAATCTAGGCATGGAGATCTTGAGGTATAGTGGCTATGAATCCCAGAGGATTAAGATAGGAAGAGCTACGAGTTCAAGATCATCTGGGATTAAAGGTGTGGTGGCATAGTGGCTATGTATCCTAGAAGATTAAGATTAGAAGATCTACGAGTTCAAGCAAGGTCATTTGGGATTAAAGATGTGGTGGCACACACCTTTAATCTGGGACACACCATTTGCTGGAGACCTACGTAAGGACATTGGAAGAAAGAAGGTTCTCTCTCTCTCTGCTTTGTCTGCTTGCCTTGTGGGACTGAGCAACTGCTGGATCTTTGGACTTCCATTCACAGCTGCTGCTGACCATTGTTGGGAGTTGATTGTTGGGAGTTGGACTACAGACTGTAAGTCATCAATAAATTCCTTTACTACGTGGAGACTACCATAAGTTCTGTAACTCTAGAGAACCCTTACTAATACAAGGCCTTATGCCCAATCATATTTGACAGATGGATATAACTCATTATACAGAATTTTGAAAGCTTAAATATATACATGTCTGTGTTGACACTTGTTCAGGATTTATATTTGTTTCCCTGCATACAGGAGAAGCCTCTAGAAATGTAATTGATCATTGTTTACAAACCTTTAATGTTATGGGCTTACCTAAAGTCATTAAGATAGACAATGGACTAGCTTACTCTGTCAAAAAATTTTATGTCATTTTGTAAAGAGTTTGGCATCAAACATAGAACTGGAATTCCTTATAACCCAATAGGCCAAGAAATTGTTGAACATGCACACTGCACTCTTAAAAACTGGCTTCTTAGAACTAAAGGAGGGGATCTCTATCCTCCTAGATATTCAAAGGCACATCTTGCCTTTGTGTTATTTGTTTTGAACTTCCTACAGACTGACATCAAAAGTCAGTCTGCTGCGGACCAATACTGGCATCCTAACACTTTAAGTTCATATGCCATGGTGAGATGGAAAGATCCACTCACTAATACCTGGTATGGTCCAGATCCTGTTTTGGTCTGGGGCAGAGGGTTCACGTGTATTTTTTCTCAAAAAGAAAATGGAGCACATTGGCTTCCTGAAAGATTAATATGCCAGGTGGACTCAGGTCCACAGCCTTCTTACTAAATGTGCTTAAATGCACTGCTGAACAATCTTTTTTCTTTTTTCTTTCGTTTTTGAGCTGACAGCTTTTTCTGTCACTCTGGAATTGCTTCTGCCCGCTTAATTCAAAAATTTGTTCTCTCAAAGCTAAATGTACAATTCAAATTCACTTGCTCACGCCCGGAGCTAAGGGTTGGTTACCTCTGCAGTTTTTAGCATTCTAAAAGGCTAGTGCAATCCCGAATTTGCTAGTCTGAAGTTACTAATTTGCATTTGAATTGAGGGCTGTTTGTCTAGGTAAAGGTTCCCAGAGTTGGAGCTGATATTTTGTAACTCAATCAGGTTCCTAGACTCATCTCCAGCACTCTGGCGTGCAGCTTTATGAGAATTTCAGAGAAGGCTGTTTTCAGAGAGATTGTGGCACTTTGTGGACATTGTAGGCGATAAAGGCATGTCTTGGCATTGGGTGCACAGGAAGAAGGTGCATTTTGAAAACCTGTGTTCTCTGATGTAGGTCTCTGGCAAGTAATCAACCTAAGGCAGGGGCACATGCCGATTGGCTGTGTGTGTGTGTGGGGGTTTAATATAAAAAAATGAAATGAGCCCAGGTGTAGAATTCAAATTAGGTGCACATGCATGCGTTGCCCAAAGACGGGTAAGATATTTGCCAGTAGATATTATACTACAGGTGAGATTCATCAAGACACCATGAAAATTCCCATGCAGGACTGTGATATATGATTATGCCTTAGTCCTGCTATTTTCTTAATAAAAAGGGAGGAACTGTTACGTCCCCTCTTCAACTCAGCCATCGGATTCTGGCAGTCTCTGCTTGGAGGCTGCCACCTGGGGAGCTAAGACAAAAGCTCTCTGCAGACTGTCAGTTTGTCTTTGAAGAAAGCTGCCTGAAAGTTCACACCTAGATATGAACATGCCTACCACCTGGAGACCTTCCAAGTTGCTGGGGACTTTGGTGCCTGACCTCTTCTGCAGTGTTTATGTTATGCAAATATCATGTAATCTAGAGATTTGGATTCGGTTTTTCGTGTACCTACATATATATTCTGGATATTCTAAGTAAAGTAGAAGCCTTGATTGGGACGCAACTTGACTTTGTGTTTTCTCTTGCATTTTGAACCCACTATTTCAGGTCTTTTGGTCCTTCTCATGAGAGAACCCAAGTTCACGAAACTGATGGCAGTTTCACCTGGAATCTCTAAGGATACTGGGTAGTTCATATCATTGTTCCTCCTATTGTGGGCTGCAAACTCCTTCAGGTCCCTATGTCCTTTCACTAGCTCCTCCACTGAGGACCCTGTGCTCAATCTAATGTATGGCTGTGGGCATCCATTTATGTATTTGTCAGGCACTGGGAAAGCCTGCTAGGAGAAAAGTGTATCAGGTTCCTGTCAGAAATCTCTTGTTAGCATCCACAATAGTGTCTGGATTTGATAACTGTATTTAGGATGGATCCCCAGGGGGAGCATTCATTGGATGACTTTTGCTTCAGTTTCTGCTCCAAACTTTGTCTCTGTATCCCCTCCCATGGGTATCTTGATCCCCCTTCTAAGAAGGACTGAAGTATCCACACTGTAGTCTTCCTTCTTCTTAAGATTCATGTGGCCTGTGAATTGTATCAATGGTATTCCAATCTTCTGGACTAATATCCACTTAAGTGCATACCATGTGTGGTCTTCTGTGATTGAGTTACTTCACTCAGGATGATATTTTCAAGTTCCATCCATTTGCCTAAAAACTTCATGAAATCATCACTTTTAATAGCTGAATAGTACTTCACTGTGTAAATGTACCACATTTTCTCTATCCATTGCTCTGCTGAATGACATCTGGGTTCTTTCCAGCTTCTGGTTATTATAAATAAGGCTGCTGTGAACATAGTGGTACATGTGTCCTTATTGAATGTTGGAGCATCTTCTGTGTTCATGCCCAGGAGTGGTATAGCTGGGTAAGTTGGACTCCAGAGAACCAAATAACCCTATTAAAAATGGGGTACAGAACTAAACAAAGAATTCTCAACTGAGGAAAACCAAATGGTTGAGAAGCACCTAAAGAAATATTCAACATCCTTAATCATCATGGAAACGCAAGTCAATACAACCCAGAGAATCTACCTCATACCAGTCAGAATGGCTAAGATAAAGAACTCAAGTGACAGCAGATGCTGGTGAGGATGTTGAGAAAGAGTAACACTCCTCCATTGCTGATGGGATTGCAAGCTGATACTACCATTTTAGAAATCAATTTGGTGGTTCTACAGAAAATTTGGGTGCTCTCTAAGTGGTGTAGTTTTATTTGCTTTTGGCATTTGGCATATTTCTTTTCTAAATCTTACCATACAAAATGGAGTGTTTAGAGAAAAAAATCAAGATACCCAAATAGTGCCAGGAGTTAGCCTCCCAGGAGTGCAGACAAGCCTGTTAGCACAGGGAAGACCACCACTTCTGATCAGAAGGACCAGCCCAGAACCATCAGACATAGAAACCAAGGACAGGAGCCTTCCAGATTCCACCTGCACCCAGAGCTGATCCTGTGCTACAGTGCTATATAAACAAATACCACAAGGAGAGAGCTGGTCTCCAAGTAGAGCCAACACACCTTGGAGAACAGGTAAGACCACCACTTCTGTTCAAATTCCTAGCCCAAGAGGGACTCTCCCATAGCCACCAAGAAACAGGAATCAAGGAACAGCTGGGGACAGGATACTTCTGGCTTCCCTCTGAACCCTAGAACTGACCCTGTATCACAGCTTTCCATACCCAAATTCCTCCAGGAGAGAACTGGTCTCCCAGGAGTACTGACACAGAGGCTTTCAGGAGGGACAAGCCACAGTCAGAGACAACAAGACCAGCTAACACCAGAGATAACCACATTGCAAAAAGCAAGGGTAAGAACATAAGCAACAGAAACCAAGACTACTTATCATCATCAGAAACCAGTTTTCCCACTGTAGCAAGTCCTAGATACGCCCAAACACCAGAAAAGCAAGACTCTAATTGAAAATCACATCTCATGATGATGATAGAGGACTTTAAGAAGGACATAAATAAATCCCTTAAAGAAATATAAGAGAACACTGGTAAACAGGTAGAATTCCTTAATGATGAAACACAAAAATCACTTAAAGAATTAAAGAAAAACACAACCAAACAGGTGAAGTAATTGAACAAAACTATCCAGGATCTAAAAATGGAAATAGAAACAGTAAAGAAATCACAAAGGGAGACAACCCTGGAGATAGAAAACCTAGGAAATAGATCGGGAGTCATAGATGCAAGCATTACCAACAGAATACAAGAGTTAAAAGAGAGAATCTCAAAAGCAGAAGACACCATAGAAAATACTGACACAACAGTCAAAGAAAATGCAAAGTTCAAAAAAATTATCCTAATCCAAACCACCCAGGAAATCCTGTATGACACAATGAAAAGACCAAACCTAAGAATAATAGGTATACAAAAGAGTGAAGATTCCCAACTTAAAGGGCCAGTAAATATATTCAACAAAACTATAGGAAAAACTCCAATAACCTAAAGAAAGAGATACACAAAATAGATTGAACAAGAAAAGAAAGTCATCCTGTCACAAAATAATTAAAATACCAAATACACAAAATAAAGAAAGAATATTAAAAGTAGTAAGGGAAAAAGGTCAATTAACATATAAAGGCTGACCTATCAGAATTATACCAAACTTCTCACCAGAGACTATGGAAGCTAGAAGATACTAGTCAGAAATCATACAGATGCAATGAGAACACAAATGCCAGCCCAGACTACTATACTCATCCTGGATACATAAATAGGACCCAGCATTTGGCTGCATACAAGAAATGCACCTCAGTGTCAAAGATAGACAGTACCTCAGAGTAAAGTGCTGGAAAACAATTTTCCAAGCAAATGGTCCCACGAAACAAGCTGGAGTAGCCATCCTAATATCAGATAAAATTGACTTTCAACCAAAAGTCATCAAAAAAGATAAGGAAGGTACTTCATACTCATCAAAAGATAAATCTACCAAGAGAAACTCTCAATTCTGAACATCTATGCTCCAAATACAAGCACCCACATCCATTAAAGAAACTTTACTAAAGCTCAAAACACACATTGGACCACGCACAATAATTGTGGTAGCACTTCAACACCCCACTCTCATCAATGGACAGACCATAGAAACACAAACTAAACACAGAAACAGTGAAACTAACATAAGTTATGAACCAAGGGGATTTAACAAATATCTATAAGACGTTTCATCCTGAATGAAAAAAACATACCTTCTTCTCAGCATCTCATGATACCTTCTCAAAAATTAACTATATAATCGAAAAAAATCAGACCTCAACAAATATAAGAAGATCAAAATAACTCTGTGCCTCTTAAAAAAATTCACTATGGATTAAGGCTGGTCTTCAATGACAAAAACAACAATAACAACATCAGAAAGCCCACATACACATGGAAGCTGGACAATGCTCTACTTAATGATAACATAGTAAAGGAAGAAACAAGGAAATTGAAGACTTTTTAAAATTTAATAGAAATGGAGGTTCAGCATACCCAAATTTTGGGGACACAATGAAAGCAGTGCTAAGAGAAAAACTCATACCTCTGAGTGCCACCAAAAAGGTATTGGGAGAGCATACACTAGTAGCTTAACTGCCCACCTAAAAGCTCTAGGACAAAAAGAAGCAAGTATGCCCAAGAGGAGTAGACAGCAGGAAATAATCAAACTCAGGGCTACATCAACCAAGTAGAAACAAAAAGAACTATACAAAGAATCAACAAAACCAGAAGCTGCTTCTTGAGAAAACAACAAGATAGATAAACCTTTAGCCAGACTAACTAGAAGGCACAGAGACAATATCCAAATTAACAAAATCAGAAATGAAAAGGGAGATATAACAACAGAAGCAGGAAATTCAAAAATCATCAGATCCTCCTACAAAGCCTATACTCAACAAAACTGGAAAATCTGGATGAAGTAGACAATTTTGTTGACAGATACCAAATACCAAAATTAAATCACAATCAGTTAAACCATCTAAACAGTCCCATAAGCCCTAAAGAAATAGAAAAAGTCATTAAAACTTTCCCAACCAAGAAAAGGCCAGTACTGGATGGGTTTAACATAGATTTCTGTCACACCTTCAAAGAAGACCTAATACTAATACTCTTGAAATTATTCCACAAGACAGAAATAGAAATAACACTACCCAATCCATTCATTGAAACCACAGTTACACTGACACCAAAACCTCACAAAGACACAACAAAGAAAGAGAACTTCACACTAATTTCCCTTATGAACATTGATACAAAAATACTCAACAAAATTCTCAAAAACTGAATCCAAGAACACATCAAAAGGATCATTCATCATGATCAAGTAGGCTTCATCCCAGGTGGTTCAATACACTGAAATCCGCCAATGTAATCTACTACATAAGTAAACTAAAAGAAAAAAAAAAAACATGATCATGTCATTAAATACTGAAAAAGCATTTGACAAAATTCAACATCCCTTCATGGTAAAAGTCTTGAAAAGATTAGGAATTCAAGGCCCATATCTAAACATAGTAAAAGCAATATACAGCAAACCAGTAGCCAACATCAAACGAAATGGAGAGAAACTTGAAGCAATTCCACTAAAATCAGGGACCAGACAAGGCTGCCCTCTCTCCTCCTATCTATTCAATATAGTACTTGACATTCTAGCTAGAGAAATTAGACAACAAAAGGAGATCAAAGGGATACAAATTGGAAAGGAAAAAGTCAAAATATCACTATTTGCAAATGATATGATAGTATACTTAAGTAACCCCAAAAACTCCACCAGAGAATTCCTACAGCAGAAAAAGAACTTCAGAAATTTGGTTGGATATAAAATTAACTCAAACAAATCAGTAGCCTTCCTATAATCAAAGGATAAACAGACTGAGAAAAAAATTAGGGAAACGACTCTCTTCACAATAGCCACAACAATATAAAGTATCTTGGTGTGACTCTAACCAAACAAGTGAAGTATCTCTATGACAAGAACTTCAAGTCTTTGGAGAAAGAAATCAAAGAAGACCTCAGAAGATGGAAAGATCTCCCATGCTCATGGATTGGCAGGATTAATATAGTATAAATGGACATCTTGCTAAAAACAATCAAATAGATTCAATGCAACCCCCATCAAAATTTCAACTCAATTCTTGTATAGTTAGAAAGATCAATTCTCAAATTCATTTGAAATAAGAAAAAACACAGGATAGTAAAATATATTCTCAACAATAAAAGAACTTTTGGGGAAATTAGCGTCTCTGACCACAAGTTATACTACAGAGAAATAATGTTAAAAACTGCATGGCATTGGTAAAGTGACAGGCAAGTAGATCAATGGAATAGAATTGAAGACCCAGAAATGAAGACTGACACACTTATGGTCACTTGATCTTTGACTAAGTAGCTAAAACTATCCAGTAGATAAAATATGGCATTTTCAACAAATGATGCTGTTTCAACTGGTAGTCAACATGTAGAAGAAGGGAAATTGATCCATTCTTATCTCCCTGTACAAAGCTCCAGTGGATCAAGGACCTCTACATAAAACCAGATACACTGAATCTAATAGAAGAAAAAGTGGGGATAAGTCTCGAACACATGGGCACAGAGGAAAAATTCCTTAACAGAAAACCAATGGCTTATGCTCTAAGATTGAAAACAGGCAAATGGGACCTGACAACATTACAAAGCTTCTGCAGGGCAAAGGACACTGTGAATAAGACAAAAAGGCAACCAAGAGATTGGGAAAAGATCTTTACTAATCCTACATCTGATAGAGGGGTATTATGCAATACTACTACAAAAGCCTATATCCAACAAAACTGGAAAATCTAGATGAAATGGATGATTTTCTAGACAGATATACCAGGTACCAAAGTTAAATCAGAATCAAGTAAACTATCTAAGCACTCCTATGACTTTCAAGGAAATAGCAGGAGTCATTAAAAGTCTCCCAACCAAATAAATAAATAAATAAATAAATAAATAAATAAATAAATAAA
>JADRCD010000296.1:0-12888 GCA_019843815.1 Montemys delectorum
ATTGTATTCTTTTATTTATCATTGTCCTTCAATAGTATTGATAGAATTCATACTGTAAGACCACATTATCTCTAAGCCATGCAATATAACTGTGTGTGTGTGTGTGTGTACTGTGAGGATATGAGACATCCTCAGATTCAGTGTGTTTCCAAGATGATGCTATATTCACTGCCTATACCAGGTTATAACCCTGCTCAGTCTTTGTTAAACTCAAGGGTAAGTTTTCTTTCATGTATTTTGTTTAAAACATCTGTATATATTTTAAAATTTTTATTCATGTTGAATCTCCCTTAGTGTATGTTTATCATGTACATTTAGGAGCCTGCAGTGAATAAAAGAGGTTTTCAGATTCCCTAAATGTATAGTTACAGGCACTTGGAAACTACCATATAGGTACTGGAAAAGGAATCTATGCTTTCTGTGAGAGCATTAAGTGCTCTTCACAGTTGAGCCTTCCCCACTGCCCCACTGTCTATTTTTATCCAGCCAATAAATTTCCTGGGGTTCTATGCTTAATTACCAAACCTTTTCTTTCTCGGTTGTCTGATATACCTTTTATATGAAGTTTGATGTGAAAGATAACTTCCTTATGTGAAGGATTTATCATGAGCATATTCATTCAAAGAGATGAGAAGACAATTGTAGGACTGATCTAATTTTCAACATTCCAACCACTCTTTGATATGGTTCTTTTTCTAGTATTTGAGCTTGAAATTGATGAGGGTAATTTGCAATTAGCTGGGAAGTGGGTTTTACTTTGATGGTTATAATAGCATGTGTTTGGCCTATTCTTATGCACATGTTTCTCCACATTACACTGAATGGATAGTGTTTTCTTAAAATATATCAGTTTACTTCTGTATAAGAAATAGCACATGGGATATAAACCTATTGATATTGTTCATGTATTTGGGACTGGGTTCCCCCGACCAAGAGGAATCTCTATTTCCATTCCTCTATCAATATTTGCCTCTATATCTATCTGCCACCGAGATGAGGAAATGGTCACCTGTCTATGGCTAGACAATACAACTAATGATACACAATTTATTTTTACATATGCTGCATTTTTCTATGCAGCAATACATGAAAAAGAAAATAGAAAGTGAAGAAACAATTTCTGGAGCATTATTCCCTATGATTCCACAAGAGATGAATCTATAAGAACATGGACCCATTCACGATCCCTATCACAAAAATTATGTCTACAGACCTTTGTAGCTCAAGTTTGATAAAAAGTACATCTCTCCACAGAAACCTCAGAATAATGTGATATAGTCTGCTGAACTAAAAGGAACGCTTCATCTGTTATTTTAGATTAATGATTCTCTTTCTGGAATGATGGGAGTGAGGAGTTTTGTTAGGAATTTCTGACACATATGTAACTTGTAGCTATTCTTATAGTTTAGTATATAGTTTAAGAATTATATCACATTTTATCACTAGACAGAAAAATAATTATTTAATGAAATATACAATCAAAAATTACCATTGCATTATACTTTTTTATTGTCTGCCTTAGGTAGAATATATGCTTTGTAGTATTCACTGAAAAACCCATAGACATGTGGATGATGAGTGTCTAAAGCTCCCTCAGTGAAGTTCCCTGTGCATCTTGCAGTCAACTTTACCTTAAAGTCTGTTCTCTTCCAGGAACTGCATACTGATAATGTGTTCTTAGGCATGACCTCTTGAAGACAATATGTTTCGTGAGTTTTCTATCTTCCCTCTGGGAAGGAATATTTCAATTTTAAGGAAATAGCTACATAATAAGGGATAGCATGCTTAGGGTTCAATGAATAATGTAAGTATCCATTTTACAATATTTGACTTAGAACTTCAGAATTAGAAAAAAATAATGCCTTTGACAATGAAATCAATCTGATAAGAATTAATGTCATTAGAGAATTAAACATTTCTATTTGTTTTAATAGAGGTATAATTCTTGAATGTTCTTAATTTCTCAAGAGTAGTTTAAATGTTTAGAGTCTTCGAGACTTTTCCAGTGTTTTGTTTTGTTCTTGCTTTGTCATAAGTGTGTGATTAAACCTTAAACAGAGTTGGCAAAAGTGGTTTTGAATTTATTAAGAAACATACATGTTAGAATATGAACAATGTTTATAAAAGATTTAGAACAACATGTGCAATATACATACATACAGGGATATTACCAAGCTAGAAAGTGAATGTGAGCCACAGGGACAATATATAAAGTGTGATCTGAGTTATGTATTGCAGCCGTTGATATAGTGTGGTGCAGAAAAATAATCAGCAAATTGCTTGGTTTAGTTCTGGGAAGTAAATGACCTTCATTTACATGCATAATTGTTTTTTCTGTCTTGGGAAAATGAAGTGACTTGACATTTTTAACAAATCAACATAAATATTTATTCTTAAAATATATGCCAAAAGGTTTTTAAAACAGTATAGAATATAAATTAAAAATCAGAATAACACTAGTAGATATAAGTACATTTGATCTCTCTGTGTCTTTAGATTGTAGCTTGGTTATCATTTCCTTAAAGTCTATTGTGTAGTTATAAATGAGCACATAGCATTATATCTTTCTGGGTCAAGATTATTACTGTAATTGATCAGATAGTGCTATGATGTAGAGAACCTTATAAATGTCATGAGATAACAATTATCAGTTATTCTTATCATTTCCTGGGCTAATACACTTCTATTCAGAAAATTTTTTGCTTGTACTTACAAATTGAAGTATTATCTCTTTGTTTTTCTCCAACAATTTCAAGCTATTGAGTCTTACATTTAGGTCATTGATCCATATGGAGTTCAGTTCTGTGCAAGGTGAGAGATGAAAAGATGTTTTCATTATTCTATGGATTTTCATTCAGTTTTCTGAACATCATTTGTTGAAGAAGCTGTCTTTATTCCCAGGGTACATTTGTGGTATGTGTGTTAACACCCAAGTAGTTGTAGTTGTATGCACTTACACTTGGATCTTCTATTGTCTTCTGTTGATCCATATAACTTTTTAGTTCTAATATCTTACTACTTTATTATTATTCTCACTATCCTCAATAGTATTGCTTATAATAAGATACAGCAAACCTGGCATTAGTATT
Organism: Montemys delectorum; assembly: GCA_019843815.1. Taxonomy (NCBI): domain Eukaryota; kingdom Metazoa; phylum Chordata; class Mammalia; order Rodentia; family Muridae; genus Montemys; species Montemys delectorum. The sequence continues at coordinate 3,090 of JADRCD010000296.1, forward strand.
ATTTTTATGAAGAATTCTTTAATATACTCTTAAATATATAAATTTTACTTGGTACTGATATAAATTTTAAGACTTCTTTATATTTGAATAATAACTCTGGAACTTAAATTGTGCTTATTATAATAAATCTTTAGATTGCTGTTGATAGGGTTGGCATTTTTAAAACAGAATTTGTGTTCTTTGATATAGTTGTATGTACATACAATATATATATGGACCATATACATCTATCTTTAATTCTCTCTAATTTCTCCTTGTGAGGCCCACCTCACCTCCCTCCCAGCATCAAGTTCTCTTCTCATGATTTTAATTTACATTAAAAATACTCAGAGTTCAGTGAATTATTCCCATATACACTTGTGTGTGAGTAATCTACCAGTAGCTGCATCTCCACAGGTGACTGATTCTCTTTCAAGAGCCCTCAACTGCTAAAAGCTCTCCTGCTAGAATTGGCTTTCCCCATCCATGCTAGAAGTTTTAGTGACTTGATATTGCACAGGTTTGGTGCATTTAACTATCGATGCTGTACATTGATGTGTACGGCATCCACATCACGTTAGGAAGTAAATATACCTCAGCTCTTCCCCATTCACTTTCTCTTACACTTTGTTTTTAATTTTAAAAATAGATTTTCAGTATATAAAATATAGTATATTCTGATAACACTTTCCTGGTCAACACTTTTGAGAACATCCCCACCTTCTCTTCTTCTGCATCCTTATCAACAAATATTTTCTCTGTCTTTAGAAAACAAACTGGCACTTAAGAATGATAGTGGTGGGAAGGTTAAAACAAAAAGAAGCCATAATATGAGAAAACAAATACGGAGAAAAAAAGACAATGAGAAACCACAGGAAACACATAAGGAAGTAGAGGCACACATACTTGCAGAGACAGGAATTCCATGAAAACAAAATAAAAAAATCATAATATGTACACAAAGGACCTTCAAGGTTAAAATAATTAGTGCATGACACAAAATTATGAGACAAGAAACCTCCAAAGATGCTGTACAGCTGGTTCTGTGTTGGTCATGTACTGATGAACAAGGAGACTACCCTTGAGAGTGGTTAGTTTCCTCAACAAGTCTCCCTTAGTAATTTTTAAGTAATTTTTCTTTTGAAGTGGATATCAATTGGGTATAGCTTCTCTTTGGGTAACATGTTGACTTCTCTTGTTAGCTCTAAGACACTATTTGTTTCTGCAGCAGACTCCTGTGTTCCTTATGAATGCTGCTACAGCCTCTGAGAGTTCATAGGTGCATCAGTTGTGCTGTATTTTGGAGGCCTTCTTTCCTTTCTGTCCTCAATCCCTGTAGATACTTACACTTTGTTTCCGTTCCTAGAGAATTATTGGAAGTCCAAGGTGTAGATTTGAAGAAGACGTCTCTTTTAAGGATAGATGTACCATGGTCTTCCAATCTCTGCACATTGTCTGGCTGTGGGTCTCTGTATTTGTTCTCATCTATTGTTGGAGGAAGATTCTTTGATAATAGCTGAACAAGGAGCTAGACTTGTGAGTATTGTAGAATGAGATTAAGAGACATTTTGTTGGTATATTCTTTTAGCAGAAGAGGAGGATTTGTATTTACCCAAGGTCCATGGCCAATCTAGTCCCAGAGTCTTGGCTACTCAGCCAGTGTTAAGCATGTATTTCAAGTCATAGAGTTTAACAGTAATCAGGTATTGGTTGGTTACTCCTAAAAGCTTTGTGCCATTACTGCACATCCTTATTTTGCCAGTAGTCACCTTTTTCAATTGAAAGGTTTGTAGCTAGAATGGTGTTTATAGTTCTCACTTGGTAATGTACAATTCTCTTTTTATAGTAGCATGAACGTTTGTCTTGAAGGATAAAGCCTCTAAGTGGGAACCAGGTCTACTTCTTTTTCTTCAGTAAGTTGTTTAGTTTTGTTTGTTTGTGTTTTTTGTTTTTGTCTGTCTGTAAAGGGCTTCTCTTGGTTGGTGGATAGCAAACCATGGCCACCTCAATAGCATGTGTTGTTTGGAGGGGCCCATGGGACCGCTTTGGCCAACAACTGAATTAGACGCAACATATTTCTGGTACTAGAAGCATTATTTAATGATGGGCCTTTCTGGTTGAGGTTCTATCTCCCCTGTTATTTGGTTGTGGCAGCATTTTCTCATCCAATCACATTAGGGCAGTGATAGGTGACTGTACAGGAATAGAGAGACAGAACTAGAAGTTTAGGAGTGAGACACGTCAGAGGTCAGGGAGAGTGGAGAGAAGAAACATGGAAGTAGCTGAACAGGAGGATGATCCTGACCCCATGTGGTATTAAATAGCCACAAGTAGCTAAGATTTTTACAAGGTTAGAATAATTGAGTTAAATCATTATCTATCATTTGTCTCTGAAATTATTGTATTGGCATCTTGTAAATTGTGATCTTATTGATATATAAACTTGATTGGATAATTAAGCCTTAAGAGTCATGTTTCTACCAGGCAACTAGGTGCTAGATGACTAATGGTGGGGTGTGTGGAGCATTGTATGTAAGTGAGATGATTTTGCTAGCTAGGAGAGAATAGCAGGACCCTGCTGGGACATAGGGTTGAGGCAGGTCAGTACTGGCCCTAAAGCAGGAACATGGTCCAGTGGGGCAGGAGAGATTGAGGGGTGATCTTTTTTTAATATTTCCCGCAACATTTGGTGATTTCATTTTGATCAACTTCATATAAGTATATACTTTAGAAAGTTTCTGTTGTATTAATTTTTAATTGCCCCCTAAAATGGGTGTATTATCTGTGCCTCTTCACATACCCTTCCTTGTCTCTTTTTCTCTCCTATTCCCTGTTTGAATCTTCTCTTCCAGTATCTGTCACATCTATCCATAACTGTTCTATTTAACCTTCTAGGGAGATGAATCTCTCTTCCATTACTGTATCTAAACTCTGTGGTTATGTAGATTATAGTTTCTTATCAATGACTTAACAGCTAACATGTACATATAGTAAATACATACTATACTTTCTTCTCCCTCTTGCTATTAAGTACACATGGAAAAAAAAATTCAGGCCATTGATCTTAAATACAATAAAAAGCCAGGGAAAGAGAATAGAAGGAATGAGAAAAATGCATTAAATTTAAAAGTCTCGCTAGACCAAATTCTGAAAATCTTTGAACATGGTCTACATGGGATTTCTGGGACTTTTTGGTCTGGTATGACAAAATAAAGCCTGTAAATAGGATTATACAGTACGTAGAAGGGAATTTAATCAATATTAAATACATAGATGTATAAAATATCGAGACTTTTGATCTTAAATTATAAGTAAAAAAGCAGATGTGAAGAAGCACTGTCTCAATGATTAATAATTCTTTAGATTGCTTTAAATTAATTTGACTCTTACAAAGAGAAAGAGAATATAATACAAAAATATTAATTTCTATAGAAGAGAGAATTTAAGTATAGAGATAAATAAATAACTTAGGCCTTGATCTCATGTAGGTCAGGGCAGGAGACAGTGAAAGCACTGTCTGAACAGATAATATTTTGTGGAGAACACTGGACCACACCCTGAGATGGCGGCCGCAGCTTCGCTCCTTGCTGGAGCAGAAGAGTGATAAACAACACCTTATTTGGCTGTGCTTGTTTGCCTAGCTTGCTTCCACTTTTGGCAATCTATCGGATAGCACCACGTGGCCTTTTGGGATATGACATTCATGGGCTTTTAAGGGCCTGGGGTGTTGCCCTCGGGATGAGAAGATTGTAAAAGGTTCCTGAATAAAAACTGCTTGAAGAAGAGCTCGAGAGTTGCATCTTCCTTGTTGATCGAGGTGGAAGCGACAATATTTGTTTAGATTACTTAATTGCTCTGAATTGTTTTAATTATGAAAAATGTGTGGTTGTGAGTTTGGTGCTTATAGCAAATTTCCTCTTAAGAAAGAGATCAAATTATATCTTTAATGATTTCCAATTATTGGAATAAGGACATGCTACATTGGGAGAGAGGCTCTGTATTTGTGTTGACAGGACAGGAGAAAAATCTTTGGACCCCTTCCAGAATGATATGGACCAGCTATGACAAGGATAGATTCCCTGAAAATCTTTGTAACAGAAAACAAAAATTCAAGAAAATCAAACAGGTTAGGTAAAGTGATTGCTGATTCCTTGACCCAAACAGCCCAGTAACTAGCTTAGACATAAAAATGTCTAGCCAAAACTTCAGCTAAAACTAGACAATAAATCTTGTTGGGTATGAATTCCTTAAGATTCTTCATGCCCTCCTTTATATGGGATGAATGAAGATTTATTACAATTCGTTATTGATCAAATTAAACATAAAATGATAGTTGTTTTTCACCTGCTCAAAGAAGGAACAAAATTCATTCTTAACTGATCAGTTCACCTTGCACAATCCATACAAATATCTTAATGGTACTAAGATTTTGTTTGTGAGATTCATATGTTACAGAGTATACAACTTTGGCAAGATTCATCCTCAGAGATGCCGAACTGACCTACTGTTCCAGCCTCCTGCTTCCTGATGTGTCCAGTGACTTGCTTTCAGAACAATTCCACTGACTGCTGGTGATTCTGATATATTCACTTCATCTAGCCTTTCAGATAGATTCAGTCAAGCCCTGAAACTTCTAAATACCCAGAGACTATATAACAGATGCTAAAACTAGCTTTCTTATGTCTAATCAGATTTTCTAATTTTCCTAAGCCTCCTCAGCCCTTTAAAGAATTTCAAGTAGCCCCTATTCAAAAGAAAGAAGCCATAGAGAGTCATTGGCTTGATTCCTTGGATTTGCATGTCTGGTTATGGTTATTTTATAAATTATAGATAGATTGTCATTTTAAGAGACAATTTGAAAATGGTCATAATTTTTAAGAGAGAGGAAATAGATAAAATGGATTACTAATTTTATTCTTGAAGAAAGCATTGTGTAGCCCTATCTTACATTGATAGAAATCTTTGTTATTGAAACAAAGTTGAAGTTGTAATTTCTTACATTGGTATAGAATTTGGATATTAATATAGAGTTAAATTATTCATTGGTATAAATTTGTATATTGATTTAAAATTTGAAATTTATGTTGTTACACTTACATAGACATTGTGCCTAGACAACTCATTTAAGAATACAAGGCTTTGACCTGGCCCTTCTAATAGCTGCTATTACAAACTGTTTAGGGAGATTAAGTAACATAAACTAAGGGCCAGATATTAAAACACATGGCTCTATAAGATTATGACTTAATTATATTATAGTGTTTCCAATTTACTCAAATAGAAATGGCTAAAAATAGTTAAGGTTTAACAGTTTAGATATACTTTACATAGAAGTGTTCAAAATTTCAGAAATTTACAGAATGCCACTTTTAATGTTATTTCATTATTAACAGTCATTTGAGAACAAGACATATCTGCTCCTGACACCTTCCCGAATCTCCTCCAAAGAATAAATTGAGCATCAAAACCTCAATATAGAATTGTTCCAGTCATGGCAAGATAGCTGCTGGATATATTCATCTACAGACAAACGAAAGAAAACACTCTCCAGGAGAGGACACACAATGTGGGTTAGTTGACAGTTTAGTTCTGCCAATACAGAGAAAGCTAGTCTTTCATAGTTCCTACTCCATTTCAAGTTCTGTCAGATGGTTCTGGGTCAGAAGGCTGAAGACAGCTGTTCTTATGTTGTAAGAAATTAGGAGCTGTCCAGGTAGCTAGCTGTTTCTACAATTTGTTAAGGTTTTACAAGCTGTTTTGTGTTTCCTATATGCTCAGGTAATATTTAATTTGTTCTTGGATTTCTGATGTAGTTGAAGACTAGTTATAGTCTCATAAGCAAATTTAAGTTGTTGAGCATTGAGAAATATGATATAGAGATGAAAACATGTTTTTCAGATGGTAATGTAAACTAAAATCAGAACATAACACATGTATAGCATTGTAAGCTCTTTAGTCGGGATAAGTGGTAGAGTACTTTAGTTGACAAACTGATTGATGGACTATATGTTAATTGTATAGCATACTTTGTAATTTACATAACTATTATGGTTATGCTCAATTTACGTCTGAGAGAAGAGCATGTTTTTTTTTTTTTTTTTTTTTTTTTTAAATTTGGACAGAAAAGTTGAGATGGTAGGGATTAGTTCTAATGCTGTCTCAATTTATTTTGACTCTCAAAGTTGGCATTCCCAGATGCTGAGACTCTCTTTCCCCAGCTGAATTTGATTGGCAATAAAGAATTGCTACACAGCTGGGCAGTGGTGGCACACACCTTTAATCCCAGAAGTTGGGAGGTAGAGGCAGGAGGATTTCTGATCTCGAGGCCAGCCTGGTCTACAGAGTGAGTTCCAGGACAGACAGGGCTATAAAGAGAAACCTTGTCTCGAAAAACCAAAAAAAATAATAATAAAAAGAATTGCTTTACAGCCAATGACTATATAGGGAGACTGAGGCAGGACCTGGGACTTGTGTGGGAGAGGAATGAGAGAGAGGAGAAATGCAGGTGGGGTTAGGGGTAGAAGAAAACTTGACCTGAAGGCTCACTATAATGTAAGAATCAGGTGAAATGGCCTTAGAGGCCACTCTCCCACTTGGGTCCTGGGTAGCAGAAATGAAACCTACTTAACGATGTTAATTCAGGAGTATTGGGAGAATGTTTAATAGTAGTGGGAAGATTTAAAAGTGCCTAGTCATGATATATCAAAATTAAGCTAATATGTGTGACTTTCTTTTGAGAACTCAGAGAGCTCCTGGGCAGGTGCAGAACTCACAAGCAACCCACTGGGAGCCAAAGCAGCTACAGGTTACAGCCTAACAAAAAATTTTGAAAAAGAACAAATTTGCAGTACTCATGTTTCCACATTTCACAATTCACTACAAAGCTGTAGTAATCACAATAATGTACTATGAAGTAACTGTCCAAAAGTAAACCCTGAACTCATGGGTTTATTAATTTCAACAGAGAGGCCAAGAATATACAAATAAGGAAAGAATTACCCTACTTCGTTAACAAATAATTCAGGATGACTATATACAAGAGTTCTGCCTACTTCATAAATAATCAAAAATACTCAAAATTAACTAAGTTAAATGTGAGAATATTTCATAGTAATTTTCTTTCAAATGAAACATTCAACTCTAGAGGGAAGAGAGATGGTCATGGGCATGCAAAGAAATCTTACAAATCTTGGAAAGCTAAAACAGAAATTCTCAAGGTCTTCCTGAATATCATTGGAGCAGTAAATAACCGCTAGAGGCTAAATAGCTGATTTGCCGGGGGGGGGGGGGGGGGGGGGGGATCCTCCACCTGTTACCATGCCTGCTAGTTTTGCAGTCAACTTTGGAGATGCAATTTTTTAATAGTGACTTAGCCTCTGGCAGCCTTTTGATTATGCAGCTGTTTCCTGTCCATCCAACTTCCTTCAACTATACTCCTGGAAGTGAGTCCAGTAAACACATGGTTCTTGTCTTAGTTAGGGGTACTATTGTTATGATAAAGAACTATGGCCAGGATATACTTTGAGGGGAAAGCATTTGTTTTACTCACCATTCCATATAATACTTCATCGTTAAAAGCAGTGAAAGTAATGAAGGCCAGTAACCTGGAGGCTGAAGGCTATGCATAAGGCATAGAGGGGCGCTGCTTATTGGCTGGCTCTACCTGCTTTCTAATAGAACCCAGGGCATTCGGCCCAAAGATAGTCCCACCTCATTGGTCTGGACTCCTCCAAAGCAATCTTTTTTTAAGAAAATGCACTATAGGCTTAATTTCTATCCAATATTACAAAGGCTTTTTGTTAATTGTGGTTCCCTCTTCTGAGAGAATGATAGCCTGTGTCAAGTTGACATGAAATTAGACATTTGAGTTTTCCTGGCTGGACTTTTGTGAGTGGTTACTTGGTCTGGAGTGAGTTGGCATATGTCCACAACTTCCTTGAAAATGTCTCACATAACAAAGACTTAAAAGAGTAAGACCTCTAGAGAATAGGATTGCAGGGAAAGGGGCCAAAGAAAGTATACCCTGCCTCTGATTTAAACCCTAATTGGCAACAGGGCCAGGAAAAAAATGCCCTACCCCTGGTCTGAACCAGAGTACAGAGTATTGGATATCCATGCCTTCATGACTCAGCATTAAGGGACAAACAACACTTTTGGCCTAACTGTATTTTTCCATTAGCTCACTAGTTCCCTGGGTATACTTGAAACGACCTATAAAAGCCCTCCGATTTCTTGAACATTCAGCTGTCTCTCTGCTCATCTAGGGCAGCTGTTTCTTCACAATAAAATCTTGTGTGATGTTTATTGCATGGTGTGACTTTGTGATATTCCATGGCTCCTAACTGCTAAGAGGCATTTGTGCTAGAAAAATTCTTAGAAGAACCAAATATTTAGATAAATTTACATAATAAAGAAACTGTGCAAATGTTAATATAAAAGTAAGAGTAATAAAATATTTATGAAATATTAGATAAAAAGCTTAAAAATGAACTTATTGAGTAATTTTTTCTTAGTTTCAAATAATCATATGCACATGATTATAAACAGTAGTTATAACACATTCCATTTGAATTTTAATAGTTTTTTAATTTTGAAAATTTTATTCACTTATTTATTTATTTATTTATTTTGTAGTTATCCAAAAAAAAAAAAAAATAGAAACCAATTTCTGATATGTGTTTGGGACAATGTATTGAAAACAACTCTTCTATCAGTCATTCTTATATATCCCTATTTCAGAACAGAAGGCTCACAATTTCCCTTTAGCAAAACTTTATTTCCTTATAAAATCCCAAAGGTATGGATTCTCAATACTTTTAGCATTTTGCACTAAAGTTTATCTGATTTAGCAAAGTTAGCTAACTATCAGGGTTTAGTGAGGTAACGACTATTAGAGGAAACCCTACCACCACTTCACTAGAGGAACATAATTCTGAACTGCCTTGTAAATACTCATTCTTATATCCACAGATAAATGTAGGTTTTACCCATCATTCAAAGCTTTGCTCTGATCATCACAGACAAGCACAAATGGTCAAAATATAAGGGACTCCTGATCATGAGGTACTCAGCTCTACGAGATATACCTGTACCCATAACTCCTGCACAGAAGGATCATTAAGGAATAGGGAGCAGAAGTATTATGAGATAAGAGGACTAATTAATTTACTGTTATATCTCCAAGATATGATAGGAAAACTATATCCTTTATAGCCCAACAAAAAGGGTACCTAAATAGGATCTGAACAATGGGGAGCTGGCAGGGTAACACTGGTATAGAACAGGCAGGGGCATATAGCTATAATTCTGCTACATAGAATAGCACCAAAATAAATACTAGTCTAATATAAATACCAGTAATTTTGAAAGTAGGAGACATGTCATCTTTGAAGGGAATTTCACATGTATTTATATCTAGACAAAAAAATAAAACAAAAAAAGAAAAAGAAAAATGTACAAACAACAACAAATAGGCAACTATTGATTGTTAAGTAAGCAACAATGACTCTTCCCCTGCATGATCTGCCTAATTTGGCATACAATGTCAAGTAGTCATCAATTGAATCACAAAGCTACAAGTAACACTAAAAGTATATATATATATACTTTTATATATGTATATATATAATGAAATGTTAGATAAAAAGCTTAAAAATGAGCTTATTGAGTAATTTTTTCATAGTTTCAAATAATCGTGTGCACATGATTATAAACAGTAATTATAACAATTCCACTTGAATTTTAATAGTTTTATATATACATATACTAAATAAATAATACTGTAATGTCCATTTTATTTTATTCTATTATTCTTGTTGGT